>JAXIVJ010004122.1:0-86449 GCA_036785665.1 Chirona hameri | reverse complement strand
GAAAATTCTGAAAATGGGTTTATAGGGTAATCTCGGGCGCTAAAGGGGACAACCTTATAATAAATTATATAAATGTGACCTTATATAAATGTGACAACCTTAAAATTGTCAGGTGAGCGGTCACCGAGTTATAGCCTCGGACATTTTTGATAGGTCATGTTGTAAGGCCATCTTTGATCGCCTGTAGCTTGTCAACGAACAGCACGAACGTAATATAATTTCATATGGTTGAGCTCGCATTGATGCGATGATTTTTTTGGCAATTTCTGATTTTTCATTTTTGTTTCGACCCAGTGACCTCGTGGCCTAGTTTTCCATGCAATGCCTTTACCTGTGGCACTGTGCAATGTATTTTTTTTTTCTGAAGCCAAATCAGTTTTTATGAATATTCTTAAAAAATATAAACTGCGTTTTCCTATAAAGAGTACTTTTAAGCTTCGCAAACCCTCCGGTAGGCGGCGTTGCGAACACATATGTGTGAAAATGTAAGAATACTTTTGTGATTTGAAGTCAAGGTCAAGGTCGCATTTAAGGTCAAATATTGCAAGTAGCACTTTGAACACATTATGTGGCATCTCTGGACTGGGTAGAGATATCGAGATGCGGTAAACAACAGTGGATCTGGATAGGTCTAAGCATTCTGAGACGAAAATGTAAAAACATACTTTTGTGATCTGAGCTCAAGGTCAAGGTCATATTTAAGGTCAAATATTGCAATTGCGACCTTAAATATGACCTTGACCTTGACCTCAGATCACAAAAGTATTTGTACATTTTCGTCTCATAATACTTATACCTATCCACTGTCGTTTACTGCATCTCGATATCTCTACCCAGTTCGAAGATACACATATATGTTCGCAACGCCGCCTACCGGAGGTTTTGCGAAGCTTAAAAGTAAATTGCAATATTTGCAATATTATAGGCAATTGCAATGTTATAGGCAAACGCATTTTTTTAGAGATTTGTTTTTAAAGAATATTCATAAAGACTTGTTTGGCTTCAGAAAAAAATGCATATTTTAAAGTGACACAGGTCAAGGTATTGCATGGCAAACTAGATCACGAGGTCACTGGGTAAAACAAAATCAGAAATTGCCAAAAGTTTCCTCGCATCAGTGCGAGCTCAACCATATGGAATTATATTACGTCCGTGTTGTTCGTTGACAAGCTGCAGGCGATCAAATATGTCCTTATAACATGACCTTTCAAAAATGACCGAGGTTATAACTCGGTGACAGTTGATCTGAAAATTTTAAGATTGTCAGTGCTGGCTTTAGCGCCCGAGATTACCCTATAAACCCATTTTCAGAATTTTCACAAATATAAGGTGTCAAATTTAATTATTTTTGGTCGATTTGTCGTGGAATGCCCCCTCTGGCAGTTTCTAGGATATTTTGTGACGCTGATTTCAAATTTGCCATCCATTTTAAATTATTATATGTTCCACTGGGGTCATACACTTTCACAGGTCAACCGAGGTCACTGACCTCCAATGACCTGACATGACCTTTTTTTGGAATCTGGTAGTTTCTAGGACTTTTCGTGACGTTGATTTCAAATGTGGCACCCATTTTGCATAATGATATGCTCATTCACGATTCTAGCTCGATTACAATTCAATTTCTACACATCCACGATTTGGATGACATCCGGGTCATTAACACGACCTCAGACGTGACCTAATGACCCAGGACCTTAAAATTGGGTATCAACCGCTTCCACTCGTTACAAGCAACACGCTCGTTTTTTAATCGAAGCTCTAGCTCAATTAGGGGCGAAACGCCAGAGGGTCGTACCCCCTGGACGGTCACGTAGGTATCGGACGCTGCACTGACGAGGGATAATGAATAGGCGGTATGTACGGCACGCCTCGTTGCGTTAGCAATTTGTACAACTATTCATTATACATCACACGAGTTTTAATCCCGAAATTGTGTGGCCGGTTATTGCCAACGGGCGGTAACGGTCCTCCGGGGCATCGGCCCCTGCTGTTGACGTCACCGTGACGTCAGAGCGGGTGGCCAGGTCACGTGAGGTCACAAGGGGCGGGCGGCCGGCCGCGGCGGTCATCCGTCACTCGGTGCCATGGGGCTGCGGGGCGTGTGTGTGCTGCGCCTGCCCTGCCGGAAGCCAGAGAGGGCGGCTCGGCTGCTGGTACGGCGGGCTGGTGACAGGGCGGACCAGAGGGGCACGCGGGTCAAGAGAGACTGCGCACAGGTCAGTGGAACGGACGTCCAGACAGGAGGACACCAGCCTTAATGTCAAGTTTGGGAATGGTGAGCGTGGGCAGTGTAGCGTTCATTGCTGTGCAGCGTCAACTATTCAGTTTACTAAACTAGAAAGGTCACATGTTTTCCTATCACTCGGGTAGTCAGTCACGAGTGGAGCTTTCCACGAAGTTGCTTGGGTCAAATGTAATGGTAGCTTGGTCAAAAACTATACAATTTCATTTTTAACATTTATATTCCCTTAACCTCTGACCGGGGTCTCAGCCGAACGCCATTGACCGGGTTAGGAGGGTGTTACCCTGCCCCTCGTTATCTCCGGAACCAATGAGCGCAGCGAGACACGCAAGGCGGCATTCGAAAACTCTCAATAGACGCATCTAAGGCGTACTCGGAAATTTAGAATTGAGGTCACATCAGGTCAAAATCGAGGTATTTGTGTTTATGGGCCATATTTTCCATCCAAAGCATTTGATTGCGACCATGATCACCCAAAGTGCTCCAAAAAGTATAATACACATCTTGTATGAGCTAAAGTGAGATTGTTGGCAAGGGTCAGGTCACAAAAGGTCACAATGCGCGGCAGATTTTCGAAAGTCATGCGATACATGTTTTATGGGCTATTTTACACGTATAATTCGAAAGTGATGAAAGTGATGCCATTTTACCATCTGATCTCATTTAAGTGAATTTAGTGTCGAGCTCCGGTCAAGTTCAGGTCACATATGGTCAAAATTTAAAATTGATAAATATAAATTTAAAAGGCATGTTTGTAGACCAGTTTTGTCTCATAAATACAGTGCTGGCATTTATTTGTCTGTATCTGGTCACTAAAAGCAAAAAAAAAAGAACGCAATTTCAAAATATGACGTCATGAGTAACTCATACTTAGGGAAGTCTAAGTCCGTACAAAATAAAGATATTACTTTTAAATTTGGTTTATGTATTGTCCATATGTGGTTTTCCAACATATATTCCTTTTTAAATGTTGGAAATTTATTATTTTGAGGGCATTTTTTAAAAAAAAACATAGTTTTTTGGGAGGGGTCAAACAAAATTTTCAAAAATCCCAGATCGCCATGTTGTAGCCCTAGTCACTTGCTATATTTTGACGTTTTGTATTTAATTTTTCTCCAAAAATGGCCGTTGTACAGCTTGTTAAAGTTAAGCTGATTTGTTCGTCAAACTCGTGTGTAGTGACGTAACTAAATTGTCTATATCTAAAATTTTCGACGACATTACTTTATTTTTGTACGGAAGGCGTACTGTTGATGTATGAGAAGGTATCCCAAGTTTCGCGTTAATAGAGCTGTTTGTTTTTGAGCTATTGCGAAAATTCGTCAAGGGGCAATATTCGCCCCCCCCCCCCCCCCCGGTCAAGCGCCGGTAGAGGTAGTCGTAAGTTGATCGGGTCGAAATGCGCCGCAGCTGCATAGGTAACCACCCCTGGCATGTAGGACCGGCGACCTTGAAGCGGCACGTGTGACGTGGAGGTCTTGGAACGTTAACTGTTGAACAGTGGAAATTCCAGTCTCCAATTACGATTGGTGTGAACTATTGTAGATACGTTTTCGCTTTGTCACTGTTCGTTATTCTTGTGATGCATGGGGAATTCGAGTCATTTGCGGTTAGATAGCTTCTTCGCGTACGGAAAGAACTCGCTTCTTGCATGCGAAAACGAAACGTTTAGGTTTGATATGTTTCCTCCATGCGTGTACAGACGGTGACGACTTTTACTGTGCTGCCAATGTGATATAAAAGGAAAAGAACAGGAGCATCGCGGACTGGAAGAACAATGTTGCATTACATTGTCAATGGTTTTACCCGGGAATCCAGGAAAACAAGGAAATGTAGCCCTCAGTAGTTACGTTCACCTTAGTGACTGTTTCAAGTCCCCATCGGAAATTAAATACGCGTTGTGCCGTTCAATAAGCTAAATAAGTTGATATTATTACGAGCGAGAAATCTGAATATGAGCGGCCCAGCCCGGCCCGGCCCGGTCCGGCCCGGCCCGACCCATGGCGACGCCTTTGAGAAGCTCATATCTCTGCAACCACACGTCCGATTGACAAGCTGACTTCTTTGCTGAGTAGCCCCATCCAACCTACCCTGTTTGAGACCGGTGCCGACTCATGTGGGTGACTACCACTGCGCGTGGCGCGTGGCGCGTGCCGCGTGAGAGGTGTTGAAAAGTGTTTTCTCGCAACAACTCTGCAACGGCTGAGCCGATTGTGTGCAAATTTGGTGTGTGGTTAGCCGCCAATTTTCCACAAGTCAGGGGTGGGGTGCCTCTGCACGTGCGCACGTACACACCCCTATTTTATATCTCGGGAACGGCTGAACCGATTGAGTTCTAATTTAGTATGTGGTTAGGGACCCCTCCGCCGCCGCCTACCCATAAGTCATGGGTGGGGTGCCTCTGCGCGTGCGCACGTGCGCACCTTTTTTGTATCTCAGAAACTACTTGCCCAATCGGGTTGAAATTCACCATACATTTATTTTGCGCTCGCTCGTTCATCGCCAACTACGGCGCCTTACTGGTATATAATGTATCGGAATTGGGCATTTACTAAACATCGAGGTTATTAGTCAATTCCGAATATAACTCTCGGATCCATGATAAGATTGAGTATCCCATTGAGTAATCATGTGGAAATGTTGCGAATGATGGCTCGTTTCCGACTCGTTATCCGTCTGGTCGACTCGTTATCCGTCTGGTAGTCCAGCTGAGTTCGCAGATGCATCGATGGCGGTCATCACGAAAACACACAATTGGCCTCCATTTTTAATCTCTCACTCGAAGAGATAAAGAGTATACGGAGGGGTATATTTTGAGGGACATGGGTATTGCCACGGATTCGTGCCCAGTGTATTTCTACAAGGATGTTTCCAATAAAATAGAGTAAAAGTTTAAACATATACAATCGTTCCGAGATATTGGTCACGTTTCGGAACGATACTTCATTTTTACATTGAATGGTCACCGAATATCTTTTCTTTGGCTACCTTTTAGAACCATGGCCGCATCTGCAAACTAAACGATGTCATTGTTATTACAGTATCTTGCTTTTCGCTAGCCACGATTGCACTGCGCCGACCGGTACTCTTGTCAAAGACGGGTGCTTGCCATGTTCCGTGTTCCATGTTTCCATGATAGGTCATCTCCATGTTGATGTTTGCCCCGGAGCAGGCAGCCGAGCTTGGGATTGCCATGTTCCGTGTTCCATGTTTCCATGACTGGTCATCTCCATGTTGATGTTTGCCCCGGAGCAGGCGGCCGAGCTTGGGATTGCCATGTTCCGTGTTCCATGTTTCCATGACAGATCATCTCCATGTTGATGTTTGCCCCGGAGCAGGCGGCCGAGCTTGGGATTGCCATGTTCCGTGTTCCATGTTTCCATGACGGGTCATCTCCATGTTGATGTTTGCCCCGGAGCAGGCGGCCGAGCTTGCCATGTTCCGTGTTCCATGTTTCCATGACGGGTCATCTCCATGTTGATGTTTGCCCCGGAGCAGGCGGCCGAGCTTGGATATTCGCTGGAGATGTGAGCTGAGCTTGCATCTGGAATATCCCAGCAACAACACGGCCGCTTTGGTTCGGCGAATCCGCCCATAATATAATAGTCACATCTTGTAATTAACAATGTTTTAACTATCTCACGTTAAAGGGAAATAATGACCTTTTGATTTTGTTAGCAACAATTTCTTAGGTTACCGCTATGGTTTTAAAATTATTTTATTTAAATTTAAGAATTAAATAAAATTATTCCCAAATTCGAAGTTGTAAGTTTGGGAAAAATACAAAACAAGTACCTTGTGTACTTCATGAAGGTCATTGACAAATTCGCCCTTCCCTACCATTGTTTACATCGATTGCGGCATTTTTGGAGGCTCTGTGACATTTCCGATCAAACTGAGCGCTGCTCGGACACACGCTAGTAGCGCTTTCGTTCTCCATGGCAACCAGGCGTCAGCCAATCAAAAGCCAGAAAGGGAATACGTTCTGGCTTTTCATTGGCTCACGCCTGGTTGCCATGGAGAACGAAAGCGCTACTAGCAACAACTCGCCACAATGGTTAAGTGCGCCGAGAAGCATGACAATGCTTTGTAAACAAATCGCCGACGCTAAATAGGTCGCCGTCGATGTGCATCGATGAGCTTCCGATTTAATTGCCAGTTTTGTGTTATTGTTTGTTAGTTTTTTGGGGAAAAATTATTATTTTTCATGATAATATAAAGCATAGTGTTATATACAGCCACAGACAAATTATACAATACTCCTAATGTTGAAAACAAATGAATTTATTTTCAAAAATTGAGGGTCGCAACCACTAACTATGCCGCCGTTGATGTGCATCGATGAGCTTCCGATTTTATTGCCACTTTTTCCAATCGCTGTTAGTTTTAGAAGATCGCCGGGCATATAATCACAACAAGCAGAACGCACAATATATTTTCCACTCCATTGCGTAAAAAAAACAATACGGGAAAAGCCCGCAGTTTGATGAGGACCAAAAGTACTTGCAAGTACCGGTCGTTAAAAGTGTGGAACGCTTATCAACTTTAACTTGAAATATCTTTCGGTAGGAAAGTTTTCATGCAAAATGTGATGAATTTACAATATATTTTGGTCTCGTCTGGCGATTTCAAGTGCTAACTCCATTTTTGTGGAAAAAGGTCATTATTTCCCTTTAAGTAATCTTTTACGGAAAACTCGCTAAACCCATCTGACTCGGACGATGTCCGAAATCTCGCCGTCCGAGAAATTCCGCTCTGTGTTTCTGAGCTTCCGGTCTGGTCTCCACAGATCGGGCACGCTAGCCAGTCACGGTTATTACACATGGTCTCCACAGATCGGGCACGCTAGCCAGTCACGGTTAGTCACGGTTACGATAGTCACGGTCACGGTTATTACGCATTATGCCGAACCCAGCTATGTCAATACAAATGGGCGCCCGCGGTACGAGCCGTACCATATGCGAGTAACGCTGCGCCATGTGTTAGATGGCGCCTCAACCAGCCTCATTCAGCATCAGAGCAGCCTCTGCAGCTTGGCTTATGTGGCCAGGTTTAGACTGGTCGTGGAATTAGGTCTGGTCGTTTCGCCATCTCCGCTTGCTCGGCTTTTCCTGCCTTTGCCTGCCTCTGCAGCGTACCGTACGGGGAAAACAACTGTCGGCGTTGCGCTGGCCCACAGTATGATCCGGCCGGCCGTCAGCGTGGCGGATTGGAGGCGTGCTGGCGACCGACGCATTCCTACCGGTACACACAGCTGCGCTTTCCTGTCGCCGGTACGCTAAACTGCTGCGTCCAGCGCCTGTGTATTGTATAGGATATGAAACCAAGTTCCGCCGGCAGTGAGCCGTTCTCAACAAATGCGTGGGTTGCGTCAGTGCGACAAAGGAGTTGGCAAAGTAGAATGGAATTTGTTGGATAGTCGAAAGCAAGCTGGAATACGCCACCGTCGCATCATTGAACGGGGTTGGGTTGGCCTTTGTTGTTAGAGTTGTTTTGTTAAAGGGAAATATTAATAGAATAAAATGGCATCCCATTTCCAGTAATCAAATGCAAACCGGGGCGTGGCTTCTCAAAATCTGTTGAGGGGACTGAACTCAGGTCCATCCTAGCATACCAAAACAAAGTGTATTCTCATCTGATTTCCCCATCATGAATATCGGTTTCGTTCGATATACAAGAAAATATCTTATGTAAATTTTTATTTTGTCTTGGTATTTCTTTATCTTGTTGTTGTTGCTGTTGTTGTTGCTGTATGCCAAATATCCGTTTTTAAGTTGAGGGGGCTGAGCTACAAGTTGAGGGGGCTGAAGCCCCCTCAACTGAATAGGAAACTACACCCCTGAATGCAAATATATCTTAGAGCGATTTTCCGTTTTCATGCAAGCCCAAACTAATTAATTGGACAAATTGTTATTGAATGGATCCAACGCATTGGTCGGAACATGACTAATTTTCCGTTCTGCTGTATTTGGTGACAGGTAATTGGATATGAAAAAGCATATACTATCGCCGAACGAGGTTCACATGATACATTTGATTCTGCGGTAAATTAAGGCGGCAGTGGCACCACGGTGTCACATCGCTGCAATGAGCGGCGGAAGATATGGATTGCATTTGAGTGTTTATTTTACAAACATCCCATGGCGGACACAGCATGATCAGCACATTCAGGCAATTATATACACTTCGTGGGTTCGAATCCTTTCCATGGCGGAAACTGCATGGTCAGCACATTCAGGCAATTATATACACTTCGTGGGTTCGAATCCTTTCGGGAAGATCTCGATGTTCTGCTCTTGTGACTCTTTAATGTCACAAGAGCAGGGCATATTATGCCAGTTCATTGGTCGGTAAACATGGAAACTTTCTCGCAAAATAAAATGTTATGAAAAGCTTAACTATTATAAGTTTGTTGTGAATAAGTGACAATACCTTGTGCTAGGCATTATCAACTCGAGATACCAGAGAGCTAATGTGGGTGATGAGGACTTCCAACTATTTGCTTTCGCTCCTGTACAGTGTACATGTGAGCAATCTCCCGGCGTGTGGCACACGGTTGTTATCTGGGCCGCGGCTCTGTTGTTATTTTTGCTTTAACGTTATGTTGCTTTCTTAAGCTTATTTGGGTTATCATTGTTTTGATAAATGGTAATGATGATGATACGGAGTATTCAGTTGAATGTTGTTTAATTACTATAAGCTACTTTAAATGTAAAACATTTATCGAAAACTTTTCGCTGCCGTACAGTCTGAAATAGTACAAGTTCGAGAGTTTGTTTTTAATAATGTCACTGCGTTTCTACCTATTGTTTTACATATGTAACGTAATGGTTTATAGTTTAATTTAAATATCTTAATTATTTGAACAATTGTA
Organism: Chirona hameri; assembly: GCA_036785665.1. Lineage (NCBI taxonomy): Eukaryota > Metazoa > Arthropoda > Thecostraca > Balanomorpha > Balanidae > Chirona > Chirona hameri. Next base: position 77,330 of record JAXIVJ010004122.1, on the reverse strand, counting down.
CAATGGGTACAAATGATTTAGATTTGTATTATTCTATTAATTTTAGTTGATATTAAATTTCATAGGTTTATGGTTCAGTTCTCGAAGCGTTTCTTTCAAGTCCACTTGGCAACTGGAGTGCCAAAGACGAACTGAAGAAAAACGTGTGCAACTGTTCTAATCTAACACGAGTTCTATTGCGAAAATGACATTTGGGAATGCCACCAGTGATCGGTGACCAATACTCTTTCGGTGTTCAGAAAATCGCTCAAGGTTAGCGATGGTACCTGACAACGTAAGACGATACATGACACACATTATACAGAACGGTGGAAAACCCGCCTCTCCCATCGCCAATGTTAGTCTCTATGTTAGTCAGCGTGTATTCATTAGATCAGGGCAACGAACTGCTACAGCGCTTGCGGGGCTTAAAGGAAATAGTTCACCTTCGGAAAATTTTCAGAACACGATTTTATTATATTTTTAATACAGTTTCTTTTTTTCTTTTCAAAAATGGTCCTACATCGCGCCAATTCAGGACAGAAAGTCGTAAATTACTAATGTTATGGTGTGCGTTATTGGTCTGCGCATGCTCAGACCAGTGCTGGCACTCTCAGATGGTACGGTATATCATATATGCTCTGGATCCCAGGACACGCAGGTATCCCGGGAAACGAGGAAGCCGACAGACTTGCGAAATTGAGCCTAGAATTACCTTCAGTAAACCAACTTCCAAGCCCAGTATCAGACGTGTTAAATTATATGAATTCTCAACTTAGCATACTGCGCCAGAGCGAGTGGGACGCCGCTCCACATTTTCATCTTCATCCAATCAAGCCAAAAGTCCAACATTTTATATCTAGTCACCAGAATTGTAGAGAGAAGGAGGTAATATTGGCGCGCCTCCGTCTCGGTCATACAAAAATTACTCATTATTATATTATGGAGAATCTCCCGCCACCAAATTGCCAACATTGCCCAGGTTATCCGCGATACACAATCAAGCACTTACTTCTTACTTGCCCAGTACACAACGATAAACGACAGCACATTATTAATTACACACAACAAAATAGCATCACATTAAATCTTCAAACACTGTTAGGTGATAGTTATCCTGAATTGATAGGTCTTCTCTTAGATTATCTCTACCAAACACGCTTAGCTAATCAAATATAACAGGTTTTTTTTTGGCCTTGCGCATTTTTGGCCCACCGCGCAGGTTTTTTCCCCTTTGCCTTAGACGCTGGGTTTTTTATTATTCAGGACTTTTCGCCCAGCTAAATACACCCCACAACCAGGTTTCGCCGAGGCGCCGGAGCCAGGGAGACTGGCAACACTCTCCCGTTGTTGCAATGACGGCACCGCCACGGCTCCATCAACACTGACACTGTACAGGTGTATTGTAATAAAAATATGTATGCATGTGTGTCTCGTGTTTGACTTATTTTTACCTTGAACGAAATACTTAACGTAATGCTAGATACTATATTTGACCTTGAACGAAATACTTAACGTAATGTTAGATATTATATTTACTTTGAACAAATAATTTTTCCGGGTACATATAAACCGGTTAAAGTAATTAATTAACGTAAAATAGCTGCCCTTCTCCCTAGCTTGCCCGGGTCCACATAAACCGGATAACGTAACTCTTTGCCTGGCAAATTGCCAGAAGTAATTCCCCAAACCCGGGATATGGCTATAGGCCGGTCCGGGAAAAAAAACCGCATTCCTTCGCCAAAAAGTCAAATATCTTCGGCTGGATAGTCTTTTCAGCCAAGAAAAGTTGCAGATAAGGATTTCCCAACACGGGCTACAAAACTGTTATTTCAGTTCAAAATCCCATGTTGAAGGTGAACTATTTCCTTTAAAGCTCATTGATTCGTACTCGTATGCATTCTATGCATTGCGATAATACCACCATGGACGGCAAGGATGAAAAGACGTCTAAACAATAAATATGAAATTTCCTTCAAGTTCGAAGCGTAATTTTCAATATCATATTTGTCTTTCTTGTCATAATTCCGTCTCCGAATCGGAGAAATACCAGCTGAACTCTCTGTTTTGGTGGGTATTCTAAACTCTCTGCCTTATCTCTAGATTCCACCACACTGTGTTCCCTAAAACGACTCACCAGACGGGAAACCCGGGCCTGTGTATTGCGGATGGATACATTTTGTCTGGCTCGTCATTCATGGTTTATTCATGTAGCGATGCAAATTTTCATCGTTGATTGTGTTTACACATCTCTAGCGCCGCGGTCTGGGCGGCCCGGATTTCACGCGTAGTCTCAAGTGTTTGGAGAAAGGCCAGCTATGAAAGAGGAAAACTTATTATGGGCGGGCTTTGGGAGACGAGAGATGGAGGTCAGGGTAGTGATTGTCACAGTGGATATAAAGTGATTGTGACGTGGCAGGAGAGGTGTTGAAAATAGCCGTCCTGTATTTTCTCAGAGATGAGCTCAGGGAAATGCCTAGAATATTTACCCGTTATAGCGCACAAACACGTCATACAACATTTGTCTGCATTTCGCATCAGGTTATGGCATCACTCCTACACTGCATCACGTCATAGCTGCATCACTCCTACACTGCATCACGTCATAGCTGCATATTCACAGCTGATGCTCACAGTCAGGGGGTGTACTCCGCTCCTTCAACATTGGTAAACAGTGTGACAACCGCCAGCAACTTCCAGCATCTTGGCCGTGTTTATCGGATCTGCTCATAAGCTATATTTGGCTAACAGTTCGAAGACCAATCAGTCTTGACCAATCAGTCTTGAGCAAGCTCGACGGTGATTGGTCAGGTTGTGATGACGTGAACCGGGGAGAATCATTTGTTTACATTTCAGCGGGTTCGCCATATTGGTTCGCTGGCAATTTACGGGCGTGTGTGCCGTGTGCGTATGCATTTTTATGCATTTACTTAGTTGTATGAAGCGTAAGACAATATTTAATGGTGTATATGAAAGTTGAAATAATAATTGTATCGGTCGACATAGCAGTATTTCCCCAGAATACCTCATAAGCTTAAAATGTACACCCAAATATGTGCGTTCTTTGCTGAGGACATCTGCGAAAATTGTCAACATAAGAGGCTGTAGGAGTAGGTTAGCTATATTTGGGTATTTTTCGAGGACGGAAGCCCATAGATTGTGTCACCTTATATAAACAGACTAGAAAATCCATACCAATGTGACTGATATCGGTATTACTTAGGTTTTGAGACACCATTCTGAGTAGTACCAGTGGCGGCAGATCGTATTTTCGGATGGAGGGGCAAGGAAACCCAAAGGGACCCCTCGGCAAAAGGGCCCCCTCCCACGGCCAAAGCCCCCCCCCCCCAAAAAAAAAAAAACGTGAAATGGTATCTCCTCGGATTTAGGCCACTATATTTTGCAGGGCCTCTAAATGGTCGCAAAAAAACGTCGGACAGGCCCATGTTGAAGTCTCAGGCCTTCTGAGGGCCCCCTCATGGCCTACCGAGGGTCCCACTCAGGCCGCCGACCGAGGGCCTTCTGTCGGCCTTAGAAGGCCCCTCAGGCTGGCTGGGGGCACATCGAGGCCCTGGGACATTGTTTCGGTCAAAAGGAAAAATCGAACCAACTTCTTGGGGGGTCCCTCTTACAAATTTATGGGCGACGCAAAATAATTTGCGCCCCCCCCCCCCAACTTCTTAAGTGGGCGGGCAGCTGTCCCCTCTGCCCCCCCCCCCCCCCCCCCACCCCTTATCCGTCGCCACTGAGTAGTACCTAGTGTTACTGGTCCTGTGCTATGGACCTGTGGCTTGCACTAATGAACACAAATTGCCAAGTGTCTAGTAATGACTATACAATCAATGATAATAATGTGACTTATGAGTTACAGGACATAGCAAGATGCCTTTTTGCGCCGTCGGGGGTGCAGCAACGACTGACATGCCAAAAAAGTTGATCAATATCACGATTCAGATCCTATACTATTTCATAAATTTCCCAAAGATTCAGCTATAAGAAAAGTATAGGGGGCGCTAGGGGGCCCCATGCCCCCTCCCCCTGAGCCCGGGCCGCGCCCATGTCGCGCCCGCCAAGCGCGCGTAGGGCGCAACTTTTTGTATGTGGCCGAAATCTTGGATCCGCGCCCCCCTGACCGAAATCTGGGATCCGCGCCTGTACTATGTCACGAGAAGGAATAACAATGCCAAACAAATACAATATATTTGATGAGGCTTTATATCTCCCTAAGCAATTAATTGTGATACATTCACATTTTCCACGCCGGGTTATGGCATCAAAATACACTTATCATCGTTTCGAGCGGCGCACTGTGGGCGGATTGACCGTGCTAGCACGACACGGGTCCAAAAATAATTTGTCGGGAAATGCTATTAAACCTATACCACTGTGTTCGGAACTCTCCATACCACATTGCTTTGGGCTTTGTTTTTTATTGCGGGTGTTATTTCATGGCGGAAACCTAACTTAAACGTAGACTTTCGGGTCGCGTCGGCCGGACCCGCCCTCCGCACATTTCGGTAGCGTGTGTTTGGAGTAAGAGAACGTGCCAAATTTGAGGAGGAAATGTACATATATATATATACACCAAAAGATAGCTCTGAATCTGGGGAACATAATGAACCCAAAAATATTGGCAATCACGCAATCCCTTATGCTATAAATGTACACCAAAGTATGATAGATAAATGGTCGGTACAAAACTATCGAAAACTATTTTAAAAAAAAGTTTTCGAAAAAGAGGAAAAAATATAAATAAATACATTTGCAAAAAAATGTACCCCCGAGTACTCCGCCAAAAAATCATACCACATGTCTATGAGGCTGTGCACTCAATGTTTCAACGCGAATTTTGTGCTACTACTTGCTACTTTTTGCGTAGCAGGTCGATAAGGATCCGTTTTTTTTTAAACTACCCTTGTGCATATTACGCTCACCCGTGTGCTACCCGTGTGCATATTACGTGATTAGCCAGAATTATTTATCTAATTTTTGGGGAGACTTTTCCATTTCCCCTTCCTTATTTTCTCTTTTTCATGCATACATATTCTCCCCAATCACCCTCGGTGAGAGGGATGGGGAGGACTTTCCTCGTCCTCTCGCAACCTACCATAGGTTCTTAATGCGCGTTCAGTCCAGCAGCCCGCGCCGAATAGGCAGTGATTGCAATGACTCGTTTTTTTTATTACAGAGTTTCTTAAGGACTGATGTAAAGTGCGTTTTAATCCATTTACATGAAAGAAGAACAACTATCCTCTACCAGATCAAACGGGAAGTACAGTTTAAGTCATTTTGCCCGAGCGCCGCTGCGTTGGGCGCAGCACGCAAGCTGATTCACAGTGATATGCGATTTGGAGATTTTGGAGATTTTAGCTCCCCTTTATATGCTTTTCCAATAAGGCAACCTGGCTTTTAGAATGTCAAAAAAGTACAGTTTGTATTTATATCATTTGGATGCGTTTTAAAATAAGTTTGGGTCGGGCCCGGCCCGGGGTGGTGCTATAAGGTGACCCGGGAAGCAGGTCAGGTCACGACCCACCAGTCGCGCGCGAGTAGGGTGGAAGGATGTGCGATGTGCGTGGAAGGAGGGTGGAAGGATGTGAAGGATGTGCGCAGGCGCGATATTGCTGAGTTAGGCTTTAGTGTCGGTGTCTCCAACCTTTCAGTGACGAATTTACTGGAGTACCTGGATATCAAATTTAACGAGGAACTTGCTTCTTCTTCGGCGCAAAATTCTAACGTATGGTTTCTCATCTCCAATATTAAGAAGAAGTGTGAGGCCGCGTGTCGAAGTAAGCCTAAATTTATAAGCACTGTCAGCGAGTGGCTGAACAGCGATTTATGTTTGTCCTTGCCCATGTGCCAGGCTACCCACCGCGAAAGACCAACCCACCAGCCCGCCAACAGAGTTCCCAGGTTAGCATGGGCGTCGCCACGGATTTTGGAGTGGGGGGACGAAGTGCCAAATGAACCATCGATACGGTTCACGACAATGTGAAGGAAAATAAAAAACAATATAACAGGTGATACTTATATAGCTTAGCGCTTGTGCGAGGAACATACTTGTGATAATTTAACTGTTTTTACTGTTTTGCTGTTTGATAAAGGCCTGTGACCAAGATAATACTACGTGATCATAACGTTTTGATAACATTGGATTTGTCATATTTTCGAGGAAAAGGTCATGATATTTCGTTTTTTAACTATTATAACAGGTGATAGATGAAAAACAACAACTTCTTCGGAAATCTTCATGGTATATTGTTCAAACGACTCTATATTCAATAGGACCTGCCAGGCGACTCGCTCATCCCTGTTTGGGATACATATTCTAGTTATTCGTGTTACATAGAAGGCTATTTCATACTAATTATAAGAAGTGGCAACCACCTGGCCGTCTGTCCTTTCGGATGTCATCCGATTGCTTAATAACTCCGCGCACCTTGCATTAAAAACCGCGAAATTTGGCATGCTAGTGGGAATGTATAGGGACGCACTATCGTAGGCAAATTTTGCGTCGATCCATGATCACAATAGACTGCAATTCTAATTATTCTTAACATGCCGTGAATATCAGAACTTATATGCCCCTTCCGGCTGCCACTGGACAGGCTTTTTGCTTTCGGGAGACACTAGCTCGGTGGTCATGGGGGTCAGGGTCAGGGGTTTGATAGATATTTAGGAGGTCGGTGGTGCGATAGAAAGTCACTGGCGTGTTTTTTTTCTATCTTCTTCATAAGCTCAGCGCATCTTACAGTTTTGCATGCTGGCCGACCGGGGTGCCCCGTAACTGTACCAGGAGGACGGATCGTCCCGAAACCGGTGACTGCCGTCGGCTCGTTGTGCGGGGTAGTCGTGTGTGGACGGCTGGCCGAAACGGATGCGGATGAAGTAGCTCATGTACTTGGAGTAATGGATGAAGTAGTTATCTGAAAATTACCTCGGTTTGTAAACTTTGAACGCATTTCGTCAGAACTTGAACGAAATGGCTAGCATATTTAATTTTATAAATTTAGTCCGAAGCTTTTGAATGGATACATTTCCTAGGTCAGAACTCGGCCAGTTTGAGGAGTGAGAACCAGTTTGAATCTTTTATTAGCGAGCGGAGCGAGGTCTTCCGTTAACTAGGGGGAAAATCTGCGTATGAGCGGCCCGATCGTAGCCATGGTTTTCAGAAGCATATTTCTTTGCAGCTATTCGGTCGAATTGACCGAAAACTTGCACACAAAAAACGTTCATGTCGTAAAACTAAATTCGTCCAGGTATGTCGGGCACGTACAAATTTCGCTTCTAAATTCTGCCGGACGCCAGGAATTGCTTGATCGGGTGGTGGGGTCTGGGCCTGCGCAACAAGCTATGCTTAGCGCGGAACCTGACCTCGGAAATCGATCCATTCAAAAAAATTCGGACTAAATTTATTTAAGAAAAACTATCCGCCGGTGTTTCCTTACAGCAAGCACAAAGTGTGCCTCAACAACAAATAGGGCACATTAACGCCATAATATGACATTTTTCTTCTACTGAAATTCCATTTAAATTCCTGTCAACTTCCTTCAAGACAAGTAAAAATATCATCCTGATCCCTTCCATTCTTCCATTGCACTGATACTTTTTCCAAATGCTTTTATGATATTGAAACCTGCGATATTTCCGAACACAGTGTGTCTTTATGTCTCAAAAACTGGGGGATAATCCCCCCAGCCTGACGGGGGGGTCCCCCCCCCCCCCAACGGCGGCGCCCTTGGATGTACCCATGACGTCACACTATTCGCTGCCTTGGCTGAATTGTATCTAGGGCTTTGGAATGAATGGTGAATGAATGGATGAACTTGACATTCAATCATAGCAGAAGCCAATCTTGTGTACCAACTTTTAGCTGCCATATCACAATTTTATTTTCTACAAAGTAATTAAGTACCTACATCTGTAAGTACAAATAAAGGACTCGAGGATATATGGTTAAACATTACATGTAATTTGAGCTAAGAATAAATTAAGTTTCATATCCTTTGGAACGAATTCAGCACACAAAAAAGAAGCAAGTCTGCTTTCTTGGGGGGAATCCCCCTGATTTTTTAACTGGGGGGGGGGGGGGGGCTTTCGGGCCGTGTCGCGCTAGAAGGGTCAATCCGCCCACTGTGCGGCGGTCGGCCTGGGCGGCCGTACCTAATCGTTGAACTTTGCGCACTTATAACAGGAAATATTGGTCTGATTGCAATTGTTTAGCGGCATTCGGCAGAGCGGTTGAATTGTGACATATTACATCATCTAAGTTTTGCAATCGACCGGTTAACAAAGAAACTAAGCGCGATCAAAGCTTCAGGCACCGGCGCACTAATGTTGTGTACGGCGGCCGGCCGGCCGCGTTCCCCGCCTTCTACGTCACAACGACTCTGGGGTCGCGGCTACTAAATTAGTGTTTGTCACCACATTTTTGGCCGGAGTGTTCTACCTGGTTTATACAGCCTTGCTCACAGTGAAGTATCCCAGCAGACGTCATAGCTGCATATCCACATCTGATGCTCACAGTGAAGTATCCCAGCAGACGCAACATTCCTTTCTAATACGTTTCGGCATCTTAATGACATCATTTTAGAAGTAGAATCAAGGGTTTTGGGAACAGCCAGGATCAAACCACTTCTTTATTAGCACTGTGTTCCTAATAAGTAAAGCATTCACTGGGTGGTTACAGGTTAATATAATTGGACGTTATACGGTCATTGGTCTGCGAATAGCACTGTGTCACTGATCCGCGCTCTGTTACCGACCTACCTCTGGGAGCTGCCCCGTGTCCGCTCTCTGGGCGGGGGCGGGGGCGGGGGAGCAGGCCCGGTCTCCGGCCCAGCCGCCTAAGTCACCTCGGGGGGGGGGGGGGGGCAGTCTGCGTGGCGCCGCCCCGGCCCGCTCGGGCCTCCTCATCAGCACACCACGGGGGGCAGGCGGCGGGCGCCCTGACCTGGATTGGAGCGGAGACGGCGGCCGATATAGCCGTGACGCAAGGTCCGCCCCCGTCCCCGCCCTATCCCGCGCCTCCTCTCCCACCAGTTACCAGGCCATCCGGCCAGGGAAGCTGGGGCTGGTGCTGAGGTTAGAGAGTTGACACTGCAGCTTATGCCGGAGCTGGACCTACTAGTAAAAGGAAATTTGTTGGACAACCCTTATGCACTAAGAGGGAAAAGTGTTATGTTTTGTTATGTTAGCATTAGTCATGTAACATTTGCTCCATTTTGTTGATAGGCAGGGGTGTAGGATCCTACTCAGTTGAGGGGCTTCAGCCCCCTCCCCCCCCCCCCCCCCCCCCCTCAACTTGGCTTCAGTCCCCTCAACTTCTCAACTTGGACGAGGAAGTGGGTCAAATCCGGGGAGAAATCTGTATTTTTGTGGATTTTGATTGTACTTTAAGCGATTTTTCCCAGCTCAGCCCCCCAACTTCTCTGGAGAAGCTACACCCCTGTTGATAGGTTGACAAAAAAAAACGACGAAGTTGTTTCGGTATAATTTTGTCAATCTCTTAAGCGTTTGACGGCAAAATCGGCAACGGCTGCACCCAAGTTCAACTGAGGTTAGAGGGTGGGACGAACCCTGGTCTGTTATTGTTTAGGCATGTGAGACTTTCGCTTCTAAATTCTAACGGTTACTAGAAATTGTGCTGTCGGATGGTGGGGCCAGAGTCTGCGCATCAAACTGCTTGATGCGGGACCGGATCTCGAAATCCATCCCATCAAAATATTTGGTCTTAAATTATGAAATATGAATGCCTAACAAACCAGGGCCGGAGCTGGTGTTGGACGCGTTGGCCGATGGAGTTGAGACTGAAAGTTAGGGAGGCAGTCGAGTCGGCAACGGTTGCGTTGATGTCGCGCGGCGGTCGGGAGCGGAAGTGATATCGTGTTCTGTAGCTGAGCAGCTTCTCTGAGAACGGGAGAGCGGGCCGGAAGCCTTTGAACACGGCTCACAGCTGGCAGGCAAACCGAGCCACAGGTGCCACTGATAAGTAAGCTCTTTCAAACGTAGTTATATTCATTTATATTTCAGGCAATGCATAATGTTAAAGGATTGGGTGGATTTATTCGGATGTGAGAGCTTGCGGTAAGAATGGTATTTCTTCTTGAGCCATTTGAATTGCTTTTTTTCCGTATTTTTATTGTTTTACATATAATGATATTCCGACGCCTTGCTTCTCATCGCAAATTGTATTTCACTGCATTGTTTCAAACTGAAATACCTGTGGCCTGACCTTCAGGTCAGGTCACATGACCTTTAGGTGTACCTATTTGCAGAGTGAATTAGCTTAGAAGCTAATTAACTCTGCAAATAGGTACACATGACTGGCAAAGTTGAACTTTGTCGGAATTAGAGGAATAACGGTAGATGGAGAATTAGGTCTTTCTTTGGTCGTCGTGCAGGAGTAAAACCACCTGCGGTTACCAGACTCGTGAAAGCAGTTTTGTCGTGATCCACGCCCGCGGTCGGAGAGAAAGTGGGCTGCAGGAACTGTTATGTCGCGTGCACCGGAAATATCTTTTCCGTTTCCGGCGCACAATATCCAACCTGGAGTTATACCCTTACCTGTATTCCATGGTGGCTGTAGCTACATATGTGTGGTGTACATTTGAATACATTTGTATACATTTTAAATCCAAAACTTAAATATCGTCTATGGTCGAAGGCTCTTCATCTTCAGCTTATATATGCCTATCCGATACATTCAATGATTTTGGACTCCACGCATATTAGTAGGAAATAATAATAATAACAATATCTTGTATTTGTTATAGGCATGACACCACTTACATAATTCCAATAAATTATTATATTTTTTTTTATTTTTCAGAAATAAAAGGCTGCTTAATGTTGAGTGTTCAGTAGAGGTGACCGAATTGTTTTTGTAAGGCTGTAGGTATTTTTACCGAATTATCATACCACCTGACTATGATTTAATGCTCAATGGTATCGCTTTCGACGCCGAACGGTCGCTAACCTCGGAAATTTCCTACGTCGTGACGTTTTCCTAAATCAATGAACTGTTTTTATTTTCCCATTCACGCCCTTGCCTGGTCACCGTTTACTCCGAAACGGAACGTGTCGTCCATTCATTGCTGGGCGCCTTGATTCACCGCTTACTACGTGCGTCTCCACCCTCCCTGCGCTGCGTCACCGCGCTGCAATGTGGGTGTAGCAGCTGCAAAGGAATGCCCCCTGTGACGTCAGCAGCAATTTGTTTCCGCCGCCGTTCGCCGGAAGTTGGTTCGAGAGAACCGGAAGTACGGCGGCGGCAGGCGCAGTTTATGACGGTCTGATTTCTGCCAGCTAATTGTGTGTGACAGTGTGACGCGTCGTTACCAGACAGATTTACGACCTTCAGCGGCCCTACATGACGGCCCTACATGACGAAATCAGCGGCCCTACATGACGTGGTGGCTATGTCCGGGTGTGAGATGGGACGACAAGTGACTGAAAGTTGTCCACGTGACGTGACTGCAGGTGGCCTCTGGACTCTGGAGTGAGTTGAGAGTCGGCCGGCCACACCGCCGGCCGAGTCCGGCGCGGCCGTGTGCTGGAGAGTCGCTGTCATTTGTAAATATCCACTGGCTTGGTATGCGGGTGCAGCTGCCCCATGGCTGGCGGCGCCGCGCCGGCGCTGGCGCCGCTCAGAACGTGGTATGCATCTCAATTGGCGCCTACTACGCTCTTAGTTACGATGTGGCTGCCGCCATCGCCGCTGCCATACCCCTGGTGCTGCCAACCGTGCAGAGAATCACTGCTACCGACCGCTGAGCTGCTACTGATATATTCTGCTACCAACCGCTGCTACTACCGACCGCTGCTGCTACCGACCGCTGCTGCTACCGACCGCTGCTGCTGCACTGCCGCTGCTACCGACCGCTGAGCTGCTACCGACCGCTGCTGCTACCGACCGCTGCTACTACCGACCGCTGCTGCTACCGACCGCTGCTGCTACCGACCGCCGCTGCTACCAACCGCTGCTGCTACCGACCGCTGCTACTACCGACCGCTGCTGCTACACTGCCGCTGCTACCGACCGCTGCTGCTGCACTGCCGCTGCTACCGGCCGCTGCTGCTACCGACCACTGCTGCTACCGACCGCTGCTGCTACCGACCGCTGCTACCGACCGCTGCTGCTGCACTGCCGATGCTACCGACCGCTGAGCTGCTACCGACCGCTGAGCTGCTACCGACCGCTGCTGCTACCGACCGCCGCTGCTACCGGCCGCTGCTGCTACCAACCGCTGCTTCTGCACTGCCGCTGCTACCGACCGCTGCTACTACCGACCGCTGCTGCTACCGACCGCCGCTGCTACAGACCGCTGCTGCTACACTGCCGCTGCTACCGACCGCTGCTGCTACCGACCGCTGCTGCTACCGACCGCTGCTGCTATCGACCGCTGCTGCTACCGACCGCTGCTGCTACCGACCGCCGCTGCTACTGGCCGCCGCTGCTACCAACCGCTGCTGCTACCGACCGCTGCTGCTACCGACCGCTGCTGCTACTGTCCAACAGCTACAATTTTATCCAGAGCTATTCGCGTTAAACCGTTCAGCCTGGGCCGAGATACCAGAAGAGTGTTCTGGTCGGTGTTCTAGGTTACAGGACACATTGGCGAATGTCATTTTGCCGAATGTCATTTGGCGAATGCATATTGTCGAAGGAGTTTAAGAGTTAATTTTCAGTAACCGATGTAGGGGGTAAATAGAACAGAAGGTTTGTGTCCGATCGAAAGCAGCTTCTTTAGATGCTGTTTGGTCTTGTATGACCTTCATTACAATTCAATGACAGATCAATGAATGAAGCAGACAAAAACTGTTAGTAAAATAATTAAGGTGAACGCTGCTGTTGTCTGAATGACCTGGTGGTGTGTTTTGTAACGCATAAACAGGTCGAGCTGCCCCCACCAGTTTTTATGTTAATCGTGACCTTTTTATGTTACCTGGCGGTGTTGGTTACCGCCCTTGTCGATTCTAGTTCGCATATATTACGACAGTCGATATATCAGTCCGAGAGGAGCAGCTTGTTAGCTGGCTGGCTCTCCCCCCCCCCCCCCCCCGATCGCTGTGTCGGTCATGTTCCCGTCTGAGGTCGTGAGGCCCCGGTGCGGGCGGCTTGTTCCCAAGGGACTTTGCCCACTCCCTGGAAACAAGCGGTAGTGACAGCTGCCGCTGCTTCTGGTGGGATAAAGCGTGATCGTGCGGTGTGTATTGGGCTCCGTGATCGCTATGTGCTCGCTGGTACCGCTCCAGAACTCCCGGAGACGGAGTGAGGCCTCACATCGCGAGCACCTGAGCCTGAGCTCGCGCTGGTTTCGGTAGAACAGCCACTGGTGTTGATGGGCGCCGTATTGACGCCGACCTAGACCTGCCACGCCACCTTGTCGCCCGCGGAGATGTCTGCGCGCTGCTGATTTGTGGCCAGTTGATTTCGCTGTGTAACACTTGATCCCGCTCAGGTATACTGCAGTGGCCAGTATCTCCCACTGTATACTGTTGTAGCAGACGACCCATGTGGTCATGCCATCAATCTGTTCTCCTTCAGCTGACCCCTGCTGATGCCAGCCGGTATTGATCAATCATTGCGGTCATTTCTGCCGTATCAACCGTGCGTAACGCATGCGTAGCGCATGCGGTAGCGGTTGCGTAGCGCGTGGCGGGATGCTACCCATCACGCGTGTCGGGCGCCTCGTCTCGGTTCGCCGCGTTCGGCCGGTCGTCTCGTCTCGGCGAGGCGAAGCGAGTGGCGAGGGTTTCCCGCCGAGGAGCGAGTCACCAGCGGACCGCGGCGGACCGCGGCGGACCGCGGCGGACGGATGGATGCGATGGTACGGCAGCGGTGCCGGCCCAGCGGTGCCGGGTGCCGGCCGGCAGTCGGCGGCGGACCGTCGCAGGGATCGGACGTTGCAACGCTGCTGCTGTCTGCTTCACACAGGCGGGCCACGGACGGACGGACGGACGGACGGACGGACCGAGTGTTGGAGTGTGGGCACCTCGAGCTGAGCTGAGTTTGGAGAAGGGAGTTGACTGAGTGACGGTGCAGCGAACCGTGAACCCCGCGGTGAACTCTGAGCGGTGATCGTCTCCGGTAGGAGACAGTGCAGTGAGTGACAACTCAGTCGGCTGTGTCGGTGTGTGCGGCGTGCAGTGCCTGTGGCGCGGCCGGTCCGAGCTGGACAGGCTGCGGGACTGGGAGCGGGGAGCAGTCGTGGCACACGACACAACGGGGATGCGGGACGGCTGCCAGTCGCGCCGCGAGATGGTTCGCCTCCTGGAGAAGGTGAGAACGGATCCACGAGCACTCGTCCCTCGCCTGGACACTGTGCGGGCGGGTAGGGCAGGGTAGGGTAGAACGGGTATACTGGTCTGCTGACATAGTCCAGCCTGCTGCCTCGTCTCAGGCTCCACGTGATCCCCGTGTGAGTAGGCAGCGCCCTGCGGTGGGCCCGCCCACCACGCAGCACTGCACCGATAACCAAACGACGCCCCATTGACTCAGTTTCCTATGCCCTCGGTGGAGCCAACCGAGTCTATTGAGACACGGGTGTCACACGGGTGTCACACGGGTGTCACACGGGTGTCACACGGGTGTCACACGGGTGTCACACGGATGTCACACGGGTGTCACACGGATGTCACACGGGTGTCACACGGATGTCACACGGATGTCACACGGGTGTCACACGGGTGTCACACGGGTGTCACACGGGTGTCACACATGTTGACCGGAGGGTGAGGCCGGTCGCAGACTTATGACACAGTTTGTATGCGGTGGTCGGTCGCAGACTTATGACACAGTTTGTATGTGGTGGTCGGTCGCAGACTTATGACACAGTTTGTATGTGGTGGTCGGTAGCGGTGGCACAGCAGGATGTACATTGTACAGTAGCCAGCTCCGCCGCGGGCGATCGATGCGGGAGACCACGGATCGGCCGATCAGGATGTGGTCGGGTCACGGGGGGTGGAGTGACGCGAGCCAAGATCGGGTTCGGATCCCAGGCAGCTGGATGCCACATGTGTGACATGTGTGTGATGACACTGGTGGGAGTCGGGTGTGTGGACGGGTCTGAGGCTTGCATGTCACGGGTTCTGTGGTGCAGCTTTCCAAATCACAATGCAGCTCGGCGTGGCTGGTTGGAGCTAGTTACCGGCCACGTAGATGGAAACTGCCCAGAACCAGTGACCGAAAATCGGTCAACTTGCGCTGTGATTTGAGGCTATCTAAAACTGATATTTCTTCTGTTCATTTAAAGGAAATAGTTCACCTTGGAATTTTTTACCCAACACGATTTGATTATATTGTACAAATGTACATTTGTACAAATGTAAAAATACAAATGTACATTTGTATTGTTTATCAAAACTATATGCATACTCTCTGAGTCAGAGTCCTGACGTCACGCGAATATAAAAAATGGTTCAGCCAATCAGATTCGAAAGTAGTCGCGTAAAGATATACTCGCATTGGAGATGTGCCAACCGGCGGCCGGCGTTCGCTTGCTAGCACCAGCTGCAAACTGATTGGCTGATGGTATAGCCTCTGCCCGGGATAGAACCAGTACAACATTATTTCGCCAGCACCGCATTCCTTGGCCAAAAACTCAAATATATTCGGCTGGAGAGTCTTTTCAGTCAAGAAAACTTGCAGATAGGGGGTTCCCAACACGGGCTACAAAACTGCTATCTCAGTTTTAAACTAATGTTGAAGGTGAACTATTTCCTTTAATAACTTCATTTCTTTATGGGACTTTATTGGAAACTGTACTAATAAGAATGTGCAATATTTTCTGTCTTATCTAATCGTTGAATTTGTATTACCTATTATTATTTATATTACCTCGTTTAAAATGCCCACGCCTGATCGTGTGTTTAGGTGAGATCATGTTAAAGCAAGTCCGAGCTGGACATCGAATTACTTTTTGTGGCTTATGTCGTTATGAAGATACCATACCCAGCTGCATGTTACTTTGTATTATCTTGTCACAAGCATTGTAAACCTTAAATTTGGAAAAGGGTAACGCTTAAAATGCTTGCGTGAGGTCATGCTCAAGCATTGCAGTCGTTACTACCTAAATATCTTGTGATATTGTCTATTTCTTGCGTTCTGAATGGTAGTTGCACCGGGAGGATTAGCCTTTAGGCTGAGCCGAGTTGGTTCATGCATGCATTCTTTCGCCGATAAATTCCGCTGACCTCGTGCAGAGCTGTAGCGAGAATTCCAGAAGGGCTATTTTCAAACAATGCCTCTGCACTGACGCGAATGGATTTCATGTAATTTTATTTAAATCCAAGGATTTTATTTGAATCCAATGAATTTGATTTGAATCCAATGCATTTGATTTGATAACAAATTCAGTGAATTAATCTAAGCCATTTCATACTGCCGCCCTTCCTCTTCGCCTGGGGATGGATGGCTCGAGTGTCGAGAGCGTATGAATTGGAGATCAGTACTCAATGTGGCGTTAATATTCTCCATGTGTCCCTTGTGAGTGTGCCTTCGGGCTGCCTTCTCAGTCTCCGAGAGCTTGGGGCGTACAATCCAGACGATAGTACAGATAACGCGTACATCATACGTCAGACCTCTGATCTCCGGTACCTACTTCCGTCGCCGGGAGCGGGATCGTCCCTGATTTTCCGTCGCCTTATCACTCCCCGGAGTCGCTGGTAGCGCCTAGCACCCTACTCCCCACACCGTCCGGGGTGCAGTGCACCCCATCCTGCGACCGTGACGTGTATGCTGGGTCCCTTACTCACCTCATCGCTCGTGTTGACGCGGCGAGACCCCATCCTGCGACCGTGACGTGTATGCTGGGTCCCTTACTCACCTCATCGCTCGTGTTGACGCGGCGAGACCCCATCCTGCGACCGTGACGTGTATGCTGGGTCCCTTACTCACCTCATCGCTCGTGTTGACGCGGCGAGACCCCATCCTGCGACCGTGACGTGTATGCTGGGTCCCTTACTCACCTCATCGCTCGTGTTGACGCGGCGAGACCCCATCCTGCGACCGTGACGTGTATGCTGGGTCCCTTACTCACCTCATCGCTCGTGTTGACGCGGCGAGACCCCATCCTGCGACCGTGACGTGTATGCTGGGTCCCTTACTCACCTCATCGCTCGTGTTGACGCGGCGAGACCCCATCCTGCGACCGTGACGTGTATGCTGGGTCCCTTACTCACCTCATCGCTCGTGTTGACGCGGCGAGACCCCATCCTGCGACCGTGACACGGACGCGCTGGACACCATACTCTCCGTACAGCGCTGGGTTGACCCGGCGACACCCCGTCTTGCGAGCCTGGCGGGTGCAATACACCCCATCCCGCGGTTATGGTCCGGGTCCTGTCTGGAGATTGCGTCGCCGGCGGACCTGGCGTGTCGTCCCGGCCATGGTCCGGGTCCTGTCTGGAGATTGCGCCGCCGGCGGACCTGGCGTGTCGTCCCGGCCATGGTCCGGGTCCTGTCTGGAGATTGGGTCGCCGGCGGACCTGGCGTGTCGTTCCGGCCATGGTCCGGGTCCTGTCTGGAGATTGGGTCGCCGGCGGACCTGGCGTGTCGTCCCGGCCATGGTCCGGGTCCTGTCTGGAGATTGGGTCGCCGGCAGACCTGGCGTGTCGTTCCGGCCATGGTCCGGGTCCTGTCTGGGGATTGCGTCGCCGGCGGACCTGGCGTGTCGTCCCGGCCATGGTCCGGGTCCTGTCTGGGGATTGCGTCGCCGGCGGACCTGGCTCCGCAGGGACAGCGGGGACTGGGGTGACTGGGGTGACGGTAAGCCTCCCGGGTCGTGACAACTCACTCGGCCTGCGTCACACCTGCTCAGCGGGCAGGGCAGGACGGACACCACAGTATGACAGTCATCTCACCACAGCATGAGCAGCCGGGCAGGGCAGGACGGACGTCCGCTGCGTCTGAATCGGTGGCGTGGCCCGGAGGGGAGCTAGTCCTTGTTGACAGCAGGTGTGGTGTACCCCTGGCAGTGGCCGGAAGGCGTCAGGGGAGCAGGCTATCGTCTCCGGTCCGGCACTACTCATTCAACAGGAGAAACGCGACGGACCAAGGCTCCCAGACGTTTTCAAGCAGAGCCAGATACAGATCCTCGGTGTCAGTCGGATTTAAGTCTGAGCCAGTCGTGCATGACTTGATCTGAGCTCTCTCCAGAACCCTTTCCAGTTCGCTGGACTGTTGTCTGGCCATTGCTTGCTCACTGGCGGAAACTGTCGCTAGGGTGAAAAGTGAAGCAATGGTGGTGCAAGTGGTGGAACTACAAACAAGTCAGCGAACTGCCAGCAAATGTTCGCTATCGTGTCGCTTGTAAATATCCTAAACCGTTGTTGACTGGCTTGGCACCAATGCTCGAAATGCTACCAAGGGTGACGACTGACGATGATCGGCTTTCCAGTTTGTTGCCAACTCTTGTTATTTCTTTTTGTAGGCCAGTTTCAGGAATTTATCAAGCTGAGAACGCTGCGCTGAGCTGAGAAAGCTGCGCTGAGCTGAGAAAGCTGAGAGCGCTGCATTGCAGCGAGTGATCCTGTTCTATAGTTGCTGGGTCCTTGGTTTTCGTCACGGATGATGGAGTCATAATTCGTGGCTTCGTGCGGGGAGTACGAGGTGCATGCCATCCGTGCTTCTCGAGCGCATTCCTCACTGGGAGGCGGGAGCGGCGCAGATTTCCAGCTCCAGCCGGTTATGTTGGTCGTTCCCCGCTCACCGTGCATGATGGGCCAATAACGTCCTGGTTGTCTCTGATAATCTCTCATGTTCTGAGAAAGTTTGTAACTATTTTTACGATTTCCTGTGATTTCCAATGGTTCCTGATAACCCCGATTTTCCCCGGTGGGCTTCGCAGATCTCCCGACTTCGTCACCGGCTCTTGCTGACTGCGCTGTGTCGTGCTGACTCCGAGAGTGTCTAAACGTATGCAGCATTCTCGTCCTAGACCGTAATCTGCGTGTGGGGGCGACTCTGTGCTGCATGTTGACTGCGGACGCGGCTAGAGCGGCGTTCCACGTTACCCGCCTCCAACCTAACCCGTCACTGCAGCTCCCGTGGGCGACCGCCTCAACTGTCGGACACTATCTCTACTGAAGCCGTGCGCAGAACAGGCATCTGCATCATCTTCTCGGCGGGTTAGCTTCATACACAGCACCGACGCGTCTGTCGGGGAGATGACGACGCTCGCTCCTCCCGGTTAACGGCTCGTGCTGTCCACTCGGCGGAACGTTCCAATCGTATGCCGGTCCTAACGGTGCGAAAAGTGGGCGACAGACGCTACCGGGTTTAGCATTGACGTCACTATCTTGCAGAGAAGTATGATTCCATTTCAGGGAAGATGTATGTCGGCCCTGTTGGATTTTCCCGTGGCATATGCTTTTGAATGTTGTGCATGTGCACATGCACTTGTGGCGTGTATGATCGGGTTATCGGGTATTGGTCATGGTTGATCGTGAAAGGTCGTCCGGCCTTGGTGTGGGACTGATTCCTAGTATAGCTGGCGGTTGTTGGTTTGTGAATGTCTACGCAGCCCCGTCACCATCCTTTTACCACTGGCATGCCCATTGCCCAGTGACTAATATTGCCCGCCAACTACCCATACAACCGCTGAAAACCTTGAAATGCTTTCAAATGTTAGATCATCAGCCACAATTTGACCTTGTATTACGTTTTAGGAACCTATACCCTATGCTGTGCGCTATTTGGCATAATTGTGCAGTTTATTTGTATGCGTTTCCATTTTAATTTCGATACCAACATTATATCTTTACCCGCATAATGTCATCCTCAGTCATTAAAATATTGCCTCCAGCCGCTAATTCCGAGTTCCAGCCTTGGTTATTGATTCCCTCCTTTCTCGGGAGGGCGGGTTCAACAGTGTCACTGCTTTTCCCAGACTCCGCTTCCGCCCACGTCTGACGATGTGCGCACATCGGTATTGTTACTCCTCACTCTCAATTGTCGGCACCGGCGCGCTGTATTTGGGCCTAGGTCACGCCCTTTGTCCGTGGCTGGGTGACATGAGAGAGGTCATGAGGGGCGGACGGGCCAGGACAGGGCGTCACCCGTCAAATTTGCGAAATTAGCCCCCGCGGTTGGGCTGGATTCGCTGATTAGGGGGTGGTTGGGGCGTGATTGAGATGAGCTTCACTTGCACCTGGCCCCGGGTGGTATTGTATGTAGAGATTCTGTAGCGGCGGCGGCGGCCGGTAGCCGGCAGCGGGGTCTGACGGGTAGGAGAGGACGGAGTGGGAGGTAGGGGAGGTGTCTGGACTGGACGTCAGTAGAGACCCCGCCGGCAGCGGGGCCCGGCGGGTAGGAGAGGACTGAGTGGGAGGCAGGGGAGGAGAGGACGGAGTGGGAGACAGGGGAGGAGAGGACGGAGTGGGAGGTAGGGGAGGAGAAGACGGAGTGGGAGGCAGGGTAGGAGAGGACGGAGTGGGAGGCAGGGGAGGAGAGGATGGAGTGGGAGGTAGGGGAGGAGAGGACGGAGTGGGAGGCAGGGGAGGAGAGGACGGAGTTGGAGGCAGGGGAGGAGAGGACGGAGTGGGAGGTAGGGGAGGAGAGGACGGAGTGGGAGGCAGGGGAGGAGAGGACGGAGTGGGAGGTAGGGGAGGGGAGGACGGAGTGGGAGGCAGGGGAGGAGAGGACGGAGTGGGAGGCAGGGGAGGAGAGGACGGAGTGGGAGGTAGGGGAGGAGAGGACGGAGTGGGAGGCAGGGGAGGAGAGGACGGAGTGGGAGGCAGGGGAGGAGAGGACGGAGTGGGAGGTAGGGGAGGAGAGGACGGAGTGGGGGGCAGGGGAGGAGAGGACGGAGTGGGAGGCAGGGGAGGAGAGGACGGAGTGGGAGGTAGGGGAGGAGAGGACGGAGTGGGAGGCAGGGGAGGAGAGGACGGAGTGGGAGGCAGGGGAGGAGAGGACGGAGTGGGAGGCAGGGGAGGAGAGGACGGAGTGGGAGGTAGGGGAGGAGAGAACGGAGTGGGAGGTAGGGGAGGAGAGAACGGAGTGGGAGGCAGGGGAGGAGAGGACGGAGTGGGAGGCAGGGGAGGAGAGGACGGAGTGGGAGGCAGAGGTGGAGAGGACGGAGTGGGAGGCAGGGGAGGAGAGGACGGAGTGGGAGGCAGGGGAGGAGAGGACGGAGTGGGAGGCAGGGGAGGAGAGGACTGAGTGGGAGGCAGGGTAGGAGAGGACGGAGTGGGAGGCAGGGGAGGAGAGGACGGAGTGGGAGGTAGGGGAGGAGAGGACGGAGTGGGAGGCAGGGGAGGAGAGGACGGAGTGGGAGGTAGGGGAGGAGAGGACGGAGTGGGAGGCAGGGGAGGAGAGGACGGAGTGGGAGGCAGGGGAGGTGTCGGGACGGAGTGGGAGGCAGGGGAGGAGAGGACGGAGTGGGAGGTAGGGGAGGAGAGGACGGAGTGGGAGGCAGGGGAAGAGAGGACGGAGTGGGAGGCAGGGGAGGAGAGGACGGAGTGGGAGGCAGGGGAGGAGAGGACGGAGTGGGAGGTAGGGGAGGAGAGGACGGAGTGGGAGGCAGGGGAGGAGAGGACGGAGTGGGAGGCAGGGGAGGAGAGGACGGAGTGGGAGGCAGGGGAGGAGAGGACGGTGTGGGAGGTAGGGGAGGAGAGGACGGAGTGGGAGGCAGGGGAGGAGAGGACGGAGTGGGAGACAGGGGAGGAGAGGACGGAGTGGGAGGTAGGGGAGGAGAGGACGGAGTGGGAGGCAGGGTAGGAGAGGACGGAGTGGGAGGCAGGGGAGGAGAGGACGGAGTGGGAGGTAGGGGAGGAGAGGACGGAGTGGGAGGCAGGGGAGGAGAGGACGGAGTTGGAGGCAGGGGAGGAGAGGACGGAGTGGGAGGTAGGGGAGGAGAGGACGGAGTGGGAGGCAGGGGAGGAGAGGACGGAGTGGGAGGCAGGGGAGGAGAGGACGGAGTGGGAGGTAGGGGAGGAGAGGACGGAGTGGGAGGCAGGGGAGGAGAGGACGGAGTGGGAGGCAGGGGAGGAGAGGACGGAGTGGGAGGTAGGGGAGGAGAGGACGGAGTGTGAGGCAGGGGAGGAGAGGATGGAGTGGGAGGCAGGGGAGGAGAGGACGGAGTGGGAGGTAGGGGAGGAGAGGACGGAGTGGGAGGCAGGGGAGGAGAGGACGGAGTGGGAGGCAGGGGAGGGGAGGACGGAGTGGGAGGTAGGGGAGGAGAGGACGGAGTGGGAGGCAGGGGAGGAAAGGACGGAGTGGGAGGCAGGGGAGGAGAGGACGGAGTGGGAGGCAGGGGAGGAGAGGACGGAGTGGGAGGCAGGGGAGGAGAGGACGGAGTGGGAGGTAGGGGAGGAGAGGACGGAGTGGGAGGCAGGGGAGGAGAGGACGGAGTGGGAGGCAGGGGAGGAGAGGACGGAGTGGGAGGCAGGGGAGGAGAGGACGGAGTGGGAGGTAGGGGAGGAGAGGACGGAGTGGGAGGCAGGGGAGGAGAGGACGGAGTGGGAGGCAGGGGAGGAGAGGACGGAGTGGGAGGCAGGGGAGGAGAGGACGGAGTGGGAGGCAGGGGAGGAGAGGACGGAGTGGGAGGCAGGGGAGGAGAGGACGGAGTGGGAGGTAGGGGAGGAGAGGACGGAGTGGGAGGCAGGGGAGGAGAGGACGGAGTGGGAGACAGGGGAGGAGAGAACGGAGTGGGAGGTAGGGGAGGAGAGAACGGAGTGGGAGGTAGGGGAGGAGAGGACGGAGTGGGAGGCAGGGGAGGAGAGGACGGAGTGGGAGGCAGGGGAGGAGAGGACGGAGTGGGAGGCAGGGGAGGAGAGGACGGTTTGGGAGGCAGGGGAGGAGAGGACGGTTTGGGATGTAGGGGAGGAGAGGACGGAGTGGGAGGCAGGGGAGGAGAGGACGGAGTGGGAGGCAGGGGAGGAGAGGACGGAGTGGGAGGCAGGGGAGGAGAGGACGGAGTGGGAGGTAGGGGAGGAGAGGAGGGAGTGGGAGGCAGGGGAGGAGAGGACGGAGTGGGAGGTAGGGGAGGAGAGGACGGAGTGGGAGGTAGGGGAGGAGAGGACGGAGTGGGAGGCAGGGGAGGAGAGGACGGAGTGGGAGGCAGGGGAGGAGAGGACGGAGTGGGAGGCAGGGGAGGAGAGGACGGAGTGGGAGGCAGGGGAGGAGAGGACGGAGTGGGAGGCAGGGGAGGAGAGGACGGAGTGGGAGGCAGGGGAGGAGAGGACGGAGTGGGAGGTAGGGGAGGAGAGGGCGGAGTGGGAGGTAGGGGAGGAGAGGGCGGAGTGGGAGGCAGGGGAGGAGAGGACGGAGTGGGAGGCAGGGGAGGAGAGGACTGAGTGGGAGGCAGGGGAGGAGAGGACGGAGTGGGAGGCAGGGGCGGAGAGGACGGAGTGGGAGGCAGGGGAGGAGAGGACGGAGTGGGAGGCAGGGGAGGAGAGGACGGAGTGGGAGGCAGGGGAGGAGAGGACGGAGTGGGAGGCAGGGGAGGAGAGGACTGAGTGGGAGGCAGGGGAGGAGAGGACGGAGTGGGAGGCAGGGGAGGAGAGGACGGAGTGGGAGGCAGGGGAGGAGAGGACGGAGTGGGAGGCAGGGAGGAGAGGACGGAGTGGGAGGCAGGGGAGGAGAGGACGGAGTGGGAGGCAGGGGAGGAGAGGACGGAGTGGGAGGCAGGGGAGGAGAGGACGGAGTGGGAGGCAGGGGAAGAGAGGACGGAGTGGGAGGCAGGGGAGGAGAGGACGGAGTGGGAGGCAGGGGAGGAGAGGACGGAGTGGGAGGCAGGGGAGGAGAGGACGGAGTGGGAGGCAGGGGAGGAGAGGACGGAGTGGGAGGCAGGGGAGTAGAGGACGGAGTGGGAGGCAGGGGAGGAGAGGACTGGAGTGGGAGGCAGGGGAGGAGAGGACGGAGTGGGAGGCAGGGGAGGAGAGGACGGAGTGGGAGGCAGGGGAGGAGAGGACGGAGTGGGAGGCAGGGGAGGAGAGGACGGAGTGGGAGGCAGGGGAGGAGAGGACGGAGTGGGAGGCAGGGGAGGAGAGGACGGAGTGGGAGGCAGGGGAGGAGAGGACGGAGTGGGAGGCAGGGGAGGAGAGGACGGAGTGGGAGGTAGGGGAGGAGAGGACGGAGTGGGAGGCAGGGGAGGTGTCGGGACGTCAGCTGCGATGACGTCTCATTCCCTCCATCCGAGAATCTCACGTCAGGGGCTGACGAGTTCCTGGTGGTGTTGAGGGGAGAGCTTCCGAGAAGTTAAACAAAATACGATATTGGGTTGTAAGTCGGCGGCTTGTTACCACTGACAGGTGATGACAGCGACTGAAATAAATTAAGAAATAAATGGCTCGGATTTAATTTAGAATGTATAATTACCTCTGTCGCCTGGGGACGGGAATGCTTCCGGCAACGACTGACGCAAGGAAACTCTTAGCATGATGTACCCACCCATGTTTTGGCATTTGGTGTCCAAATGGGCTGTCATTTCTTCATTATCGCTCCTTCGCCGTAATGTCGACTCGGCTATATTTCACCTGAAATGTTCTCGGCTGTTGAGACATGCAAATGTGTTTTCTTGTTCGCTGATTCCGCCTTCGAGTCATTGTGCTGTCCATCCGCCGCATGTTCAGAAAGAGAATGGGCCATTAAACTTCCCAATGGGCTCCACACGAGTCACTGAAAGCGATTCATTCGGCAGTTAGTGTGTACGCGCCATTAAAATTGAATCGTATGCGGACCCGGTCTCCCATTCTGCAGTTGAGAATATTCTGAATGAACAGCGCTGGCTGCTGAAGGGGGACGGACCCTGCTGGCTGTCCGGCGGCCCGCGGCCCGACGCCTCTCACTGAGAAACTGCCACACGAAGCTCGTGTGTGCACTGTGAGGCCGAGTGTGTGGTCATGTGAGGCTGTGAGGCCGAGTGTGTGGTCATGTGAGGCTGTGAGGCCGAGTGTGTGGTCATGTGAGGCTGTGAGGCCGAGTGTGTGGTCATGTGAGGCTGTGAGGCCGAGTGTGTGGTCATGTGAGGCTGTGAGGCCGAGTGTGTGGTCATGTGAGGCCGAGTGTGTGGTCATGTGAGGCTGTGAGGCAGAGTGTGTGGTCATGTGAGGCCGAGTGTGTGGTCATGTGAGGCTGTGAGGCAGAGTGTGTGGTCATGTGAGGCTGTGAGGCAGAGTGTGTGGTCATGTGAGGCCGAGTGTGTGGTCATGTGAGGCTGTGAGGCCGAGTGTGTGGTCATGTGAGGCTGTGAGGCCGAGTGTGTGGTCATGTGAGGCTGTGAGGCCGAGTGTGTGGTCATGTGAGGCTGTGAGGCCGAGTGTGTGGTCATGTGAGGCTGTGAGGCAGAGTGTGTGGTCATGTGAGGCCGAGTGTGTGGTCATGTG
Source organism: Chirona hameri (assembly GCA_036785665.1). Taxonomy (NCBI): domain Eukaryota; kingdom Metazoa; phylum Arthropoda; class Thecostraca; order Balanomorpha; family Balanidae; genus Chirona; species Chirona hameri. The sequence goes on along the minus strand of JAXIVJ010004122.1, from coordinate 52,022 downwards.
AGGCTGTGAGGCCGAGTGTGTGGTCATGTGAGGCTGTGAGGCCGAGTGTGTGGTCATGTGAGGCTGTGAGGCCGAGTGTGTGGTCATGTGAGGCTGTGAGGCCGAGTGTGTGGTCATGTGAGGCTGTGAGGCCGAGTGTGTGGTCATGTGAGGCTGTGAGGCCGAGTGTGTGGTCATGTGAGGCTGTGAGGCAGAGTGTGTGGTCATGCCAGGCCGAGTGTGTGGTCATGTGAGGCCGTGAGGCCGAGTGTGTGGTCATGTGAGGCTGTGAGGCAGAGTGTGTGGTCGTGTGAGGCTGTGATGCCGAGTGTGTGGTCATGTGAGGCTGTGAGGCAGAGTGTGTGGTCATGTGAGGCCGAGTCTGTGGTCATGTGAGGCTGTGAGGCCGAGTGTGTGGTCATGTGAGGCTGTGAGGCCGAGTGTGTGGTCATGTGAGGCTGTGAGGCCGAGTGTGTGGTCATGTGAGGCTGTGAGGCCGAGTGTGTGGTCATGTGAGGCTGTGAGGCAGAGTGTGTGGTCATGTCAGGCCGAGTGTGTGGTCATGTGAGGCCGTGAGGCCGAGTGTGTGGTCATGTGAGGCTGTGAGGCAGAGTGTGTGGTCGTGTGAGGCTGTGAGGCCGAGTGGGTGGTCATGTGAGTGCGGCTTTTGTTCTGTAAGGAGTGGCTGGGTGGTGGGCTGTGCCAGCGACACACATACACACAGTCAGCATTCTACTGAAGGTATTGTCCATCATCATCATCATCATCATCATCATCACGTTTATTAACGGAAAGAGGTTTATTAACAGAAAGAGTCATGGTTTGGGACCCGGACGCGCCGTAAAAGTGTACTGACTGCTGGGTGAGCCTAACAGAGTTATGGACCCAACAGAGTACCTGACCGGCCGATTTGTATGCTATGGAACACACGCACAACACACAGTGGTGACTATGGAACACACGCACAACACACAGTGGTGACTATGGAGCACACGTACAACACACAGTGGTGACTATGGAGCACACGTACAACGCACAGTGGTGACTATGGAGCACACGCACAACACACAGTGGTGACTATGGAGCACACGTACAACACACAGTGGTGACTATGGAACACACGCACAACACACAGTGGTGACTATGGAGCACACGTACAACGCACAGTGGTGACTATGGAACACACGCACAACACACAGTGGTGACTATGGAGCACACGTACAACGCACAGTGGTGACTATGGAACACACGCACAACACACAGTGGTGACTATGGAACACACGCACAACACACAGTGGTGACTATGGAACACACGCACAACACACAGTGGTGACTATGGAGCACACGCACAACACACAGTGGTGACTATGGAACACACGCACAACACACAGTGGTGACTATGGAACACACGCACAACGCACAGTGGTGACTATGGAGCACACGCACAACACACAGTGATGACTTGGAGCACACGCACAACACACAGTGGTGACTATGGAACACACGCACAACACAGTGGTGACTATGGAGCACACGCACAACACACAGTGGTGACTATGGAGCACACGCACAACACACAGTGGTGACTATGGAGCACACGTACAACGCACAGTGGTGACTATGGAACACACGTACAACACACAGTGGTGACTATGGAGCACACGCACAACACACAGTGGTGACTATGGAGCACAAGCACAACACACAGTGGTGACTATGGAGCACACGCACAACACACAGTGGTGACTATGGAGCACACGCACAACACACAGTGGTGACTATGGAGCATAAGCACAACACACAGTGGTGACTATGGAGCACACGCACAACACACAGTGGTGACTATGGAGCACACGTACAACGCACAGTGGTGACTATGGAACACACGTACAACACACAGTGGTGACTATGGAACACACGCACAACACACAGTGGTGACTATGGAGCACACGCACAACACACAGTGGTGACTATGGAGCACACGCACAACACACAGTGGTGACTATGGAGCACACGCACAACACACAGTGGTGACTATGGAGCACACGCACAACACACAGTGGTGACTATGGAGCACACGCACAACACACAGTGGTGACTATGGAGCACACGCACAACACACAGTGGTGACTATGGAACACACGCACAACACACAGTGGTGACTATGGAGCACACGCACAACGCACAGTGGTGACTATGGAGCACACGTACAACACACAGTGGTGACTATGGAGCACACGCACAACGCACAGTGGTGAAGTGGCACAGTGGTGTTTACAGTGGTGAAGTGGCACAGTGGTGAAGTGGCACAGTGGTGTTTACAGTGGTGAAGTGGCACAGTGGTGTTTACAGTGGTGACGTGGCACAGTGGTGTTTACAGTGGTGAAGTGGCACAGTGGTGAAGTGCCACAGTGGTGAAGTGGCACAGTGGTGAAGTGGCACAGTGGTGAAGTGGCACAGTGGTGAAGTGGCACAGTGGTGACGTGGCACAGTGGTGAAGTGGCACAGTGGTGACGTGGCACAGTGGTGAAGTGGCACAGTGGTGAAGTGGCACAGTCGTGAAGTGGCACAGTGGTGACGTGGCACAGTGGTGACGTGGCACAGTGGTGACGTGGCACAGTGGTGTTTACAGTGGTGAAGTGGCACAGTGGTGTTTACAGTGGTGACGTGGCACAGTGGTGTTTACAGTGGTGAAGTGGCACAGTGGTGTTTACAGTGGTGGAGTGGCACAGTGGTGTTTACAGTGGTGGAGTGGTACAGTGGTGAAGTGGCACAGTGGTGACGTGGCACAGTGGTGACGTGGCACAGTGGTGTTTACAGTGGTGGAGGATAGACACGCCTCGGTGGATGTTGATGGTGACTTGTTTCGACAAAACGTCCTCTGCTTGTCAGAATGAAGTCAGAATGAAAACAGTGAGCATTTGTGGACTTCGCTTCCGGAATGTCTTCCATGCTGTCCAACAGTGGTAATATGCTATCCAGCAGTGCAGGGCCGTAGGAGCTATGTTCAAGTTGGGGGGGGGGGGGGGGGGGGGGGGCAGGAGGCATTCTGAAGTCTATTCTTTCCATGCAACGCCCATAGGCGTAATGTTAAAATCAAAAATGTTGTGTGTGTGTGTGTGTGGGGGGGGGGGGGGGGGGTCTGCCCCCTGTTCCTACGTCTATGCAACAATGATATCCAGCAATGTGTTGTTCTGCATATACACATCAGTCTCCTCTCACGGAAGACATGCAGGTAGGACTGGCCAGTGGCCACCGGCTGTGACCTCTCCGCCACAGTTCCTTCTCATGTTCGGGTCTTGTGCCCAGCCGCCACTGCAGTCTCCAGTCGTCGGGGCGGGAGGGGGTGAGTCTGCCATCTCTGCTCCTCTCTCCTGGCGGTGAGTCTGCCATCTCTGCTCCTCTCTCCTGGCGGCGAGTCTGCCATCTCTGCTCCTCTCTCTGCTCCTCTCTCCAGGCGGTGAGTCTGCCATCTCTGCTCTTCTCTCCTGGCGGTGAGTCTGCCATCTCTGCTCCTCTCTCCTGGCGGTGATTCTGCCATCTCTGCTCCTCTCTCTGCTCCTCTCTCCTGGCGGTGAGTCTGCTATCTCTGCTCCTCTCTCCTGGCGGTGAGTCTGCCATCTCTGCTCCTCTCTCCTGGCGGTGAGTCTGCCATCTCTGCTCCTCTCTGCTCCTCTCTCCTGGCGGTGAGTCTGCCATCTCTGCTCCTCTCTCCTGGCGGTGAGTCTGCCATCTCTGTTCCTCTCTCTGCTCCTCTCTCCTGGCGGTGAGTCTGCCATCTCCGCTCCTCTCTCCTGGCGGTGAGTCTGCCATCTCTGCTCCTCTCTCTGCTCCTCTCTCCTGGCGGTAAGTCTGCCATCTCTGCTCCTCTCTCTGCTCCTCTCTCCTGGCGGCGAGTCTGCCATCTCTGCTCCTCTCTCCTGGCGGTGAGTCTGCCATCTCTGCTCCTCTCTCCCGCCGCCTCCCGCGGTCTGGAGCGGCCCGCCCTGCAGTGAAGGATGACGTCACAGCTGGCTGGCCAGTGGCCATGGCTCACTGCGGCATCTCCGTGGCCGGCGGCACCGCGGCGGAGGGCGGATGCCCCTGCTGAGCGCAGCTGTTGTCGGTGCCCTGACGTCAGCAGTCCGAGACAGCTGCGGTGGCGTGCTGTCTCGGTCATCTCGTGGAGCGTTGGTCGTCAGCTGCGCTGCGCAGTTGTCGGCTGGCCTGTGGACGGCTGGCAGTTGCAGACAGGTTTCACGTGATTGCTTCAAGCTTATGTCTTGCGTTATTTACCCTACCCTGTGAGTTATGACTGTGCGGGTGCGGGGCTACGACAGTGGCCACGCGACTCTGCAAGATGATCAGGGTGCCCACTCACGGTGAAATCACGCCGAAGTCATGGCGCCCCCTCGCGGACCGCGGAGGATTACGTCCAGACGCCACAGGTGGCTATGGCTGGTGCACACCTGTCTTCGCCCACCCCGACCGGTCCGCGCCGCCCGCGCCGCCCGCGCCGCCCGCGCCGTCGACGCTGAAAGACGATGGCGACGCTTATGGAAGTTTATTGGTGTTTCCGTCAGCCGCAGATCCAGCTGTGATTCCTTAGCAGCTTACCCGCTCGGTGGATAGAGCATGACGTCATTGGCTTTGATTGTGGTGGGCTGTTTGCGAGAAAGCTCGATAAGGAACCGCAATATATAGTATACACAATATAAATGACCTATAAAGTACCTGCAATATACATGAGCCAAAAGTATGCTGGAGATCCTTCGATTCCATCAAGTATGCTGTTTGTTGTAGCTTCTGCCTGCTAACGAACTCGTATGCGATTGTGTCCTGGTGCGATTATGAGAGCTGTGTTGGTCTGCGTCATGACTCGTGTCTGTGTCGCTGACTCTGGCTCTCCTTTCTCCGCCAGCTCTCCGAGGACTGTAAGAATGTCGACTTCGGCCGCATGTTCCAGCGGGACGAGCGGCACCGCGAGAAACGGCCCAGCGCAGCCGGACTCGAGAAGCGCGCCAGCGCAGCGGGCGGGCCGGCGCCGGGCGGGAAGCGGCCGAGCGCGGGCGGCGGGCCGGGCGGGCCGCCGCCCCATCCGCTCACTTGTCTGGGCGGCATCCAGAGGCTGGCCTGGCAGTCACTGGAGCTAGCCGGCCCCGTCACAGACATCGTGCGCATGCAGCAAGCCAACTGGTTCCAGCTCTCCGGTGAGTGACGGTATCGGTGGTGGGACGGGTGGTGGGACGGGTGGTGGGACGGGTGGTGAGATGGGTGGTGAGATGGGTGGTAGGGACGGGTGGTGGGACGGGTGGTGAGATGGGTGGTGATATGGGTGGTGGGACGGGTGACGGGACGGGTGGTGGGACGGGTGGTGGGACGAGATGGTGGGACGGGTGGTGGGGAGCAACAAGTGGGTGGCGGGATGATGGTAGGTGGTACGGGGTGGGCAGAGACGGGGTATCACGTGACACTTGTGACCCTATAAGCAAACGCACAGTGTCGCTGTGCGAAAGGCACCACGCAATTGTATATGTTTGTTGGAAGTATATACCTCTGGCTGAGCTATGACTGGTATAATGCCGTCTCTCATGTGCGATACGTTCTGACACAGGATGGCTGAGACACGCGAACTGTCGCATCCGCTCCGGTAATCTTATGCTAATCAGTTCAGCAATGTCTCATGATTAGGCAGTGTGAATTTTGGAGTCATTAGCTCGCGGTTCATAGGCTGGTGCTCCCTTGTTAGCTATTATAGTGTTAGTGATTACATTATAGTGTTGATTATAACAGTTACAAGTCATTTGTTACACGTTTGATGCGGTCCGGGATCGCCTCACTCGTGTTCAACGGCTATCAAAGTCTGCTAACTAGCAGTTGTGAGTTTTTAATCAAGTCTGAGAGTGCTACTTCTCCAGTCAAAAAGGTTGTTACGACGTGCTGGAAAGTCCAGAAGGGCTTATGTTGACCATTTGCCTTCAAAATTAGTGGTTCATTAAAGCTGTGTAGCGTGTTTAGATGGCATGTATCATGAGTTTGGTCCGCTGTGGGGCAATTCAGGTGTTCTTTGCTGGCCATTTGCAGTGGCCATTTCTTCAACGAAATTAAATGTGGATCATGTTGTAAATATCATCGAACTTAGTGCTAAACCTCTTTTGGTCTGAAAGTCACGTATGGCCGTTGCGACACAGTTCATTTGTGCGCCAGGAGCCTCGTATAATTGTATGTCTCTGTCCTCGCGTTGTGTTTGGCGGCTTGACTCGTACACACTACACATGTCGCGTGCCACTAGAGCTTCCATTCCGTCACTCCTGGCAGCGTCACTCGGAAGTGAGAGAGTTGTGAGTCGTGAGTGAGAGTCGGGCAACTCCCACTCAGTGTTGGATTTGTAATTTCATGACCTGGTCCCGGAGAGTAAAAATCCATAGGTAGAGAGTAAAATTATATTGTCAGGCAAGTTAAGATTTTCATTTTTTTTTATTATTTTACTTGGAAAGTAAACAATCCTGATTTGTAATAGATATTAAATCCTTGTAAGGAAAATTGAATTATATTTTAACTACAATGTCAGTAAGATCAGGCGAAAAGAGAGTAAATTTCCTGAACAAATATGAAGAGAGCAAAATTCTTTGGACCCAAAAAGTCCAGAAAATGGCCCAAATTTCAAGGCTGCTCCCACTCATATCTCCTTTAAACCCCGGGCTCTCACTCCCATTCTGATGACCCTGCCTTTCATGAAGCCCACTGCTCAACCTGCCGCTACTGCTGCATCTACTGCTACTGCTTGTACTAGATACCGAGTCCAGTCCTGGCTCTCCCCATCTCCCCCCTCCCCATGTGACCTCGAGCCCGGCAGCCCGCTGCGCAGGGCGCCAAACGCAGTTGCATCGCTAAACAGGCCTCGCCATTCAGATGGCTCGAACTATTCGAGATACCAAGAGTCAACGTCCCCGCATATCTTCCTCCGGCCGGGGGCCGACAGGTGGTGTTAAGGAATGCAATTCTCAGAGGGGCGGGGGGCAAATTGGCCCCGCCGCCGAGGTTGTTTGAGAGGTTGTTGGCTGTTGCTAGATCGGAAGATGCATCCCAGTTTGTGCCTCACCGCGCGAACATTTGCTACTTGTGGCTTGTTCCTTGTGAGCTCTGTGTAGAACATGTAACAGGCCGTAGCTCAGGTGCTGCTTTTCCCTGTCTTCGTTTGAAGGGTAAAGCTCGCACGAGTACGAGTTAAAACTGTGTACGGGGTAATAGTATCGCCTCTGCCTGAGTCAGGTGGTCTGAGTTGGGTAACTTTTAGTATCCGCCCACCGCTGTGAGTGGCAGAAAACCGGCCGACTGTGCCGTGGTACGTTGGCAGCAGATGTGGCTGTTGTATAAGGCAGCATCACCACGGCCATAGGTGGTCGTGAGTGGCTGGACAAGACGAGAGTCGTTTGCATCTGTGATGCGTTCAACGCTCACATTGATAAGCATCTGATAAGCGGCGATGCTCAGACAGCCGCATATTCAGTCTGGGTGAAGGGAACCTCGGTCCAGTGACGCTCAGACAGCCGCATATTCAGTCTGGGTGAAGAGAACCTCGGTCCAGTGACGCTCAAACTGTAGCTTATTCAGTCTGGGTGAAGGGAACCTCGGTCCAGTGACGCTCAACTGTAGCTTATTCAGTCGGGGTGAAGGGAATCTCGGTCCAGCGCTGTTCAAACCGCGGCCTTTGCAGTTCGGGTGCGCGGAACTTCGGTTAAGCACAGGCTTCGATGCTCGCAGTGCGCGTGGGTGTATACTAAACAATAAACATACCCAAACTGCGACCTGTTCAGTGCGGGTGTCCGAAACTACGGTTCGCCACAGGCCGTATGAGAGGGTTCGCCACAGGCTCCGGTTTGGTGTTATCGCAGGCTGCAGCCAAATGCTAAACACTTTACGAGTATCGTCATTTCCTCATTGTATCGTATTTCTCCGCAGGGAGACGTGTAAATTAACGCGTGACTCGTGAGTAATACAATAGGTCGTTAACTACCTACCCGAGGCAAACAAAGGAAGGAATCAAAACGGACAAACATCATAATCTCTAACAAATGGACTGTTTATCATCCACAAGCCTTGATCTGACCGATTTCGGGTTTTGTAGGTCCCGATAAATCACACAGCCCATGTGACCCTCGAACACAGACCCTCGAACACAGACAGAACACAGACACAAGTCACACAGCCTCGAACTGTTCACAGGCAGGCTCTAAGGCACAATCGCCATTGTGTGTCAGTGTATACGTCACCCTTAATAACTGGCTGTGCGTCGACAAAAGTCGGGGAAACTAAATCCTTGCCACTGTCTGGCTACCGTGTGATTCTTATATGCAGAGCACTGTGAAAGTCAACTTGTTACAAAATTGCAATACAATATTCATACAATAAACAAATCCCATTGAGAAAGTATTTAATGGAAACCTTCGAAATTGCAATCCAGAAGTCTGTTTACCACGTCGCATCGACCTTAGTCTCCAACCTGTGCTGGTTTGAAGCCATCGATACAAGATCTCCCCTCTTTCGCGAAAGAGGGGAGATCGCGTTTTCCGTAACATTTCTTCGAAGCTTTCCGCAAATTTGGAGCTAATTTTCGTCGATGATGCATTTATACCGATGCAATGAAGCCGGAAGCCGGAAACCGTCGTGGACTAGGGCGGGACTATGGCGTCCTCCATACCTTCCGGCTTACTACACGCAGTATTTGCATTGCCAGAAGGCTAATCCAGCCCGGTTTTAATCACCCGCATTGCTGGTGCCAGCGGCCAGCATTGCGGAAACGTGGGATTTGCAGATTCATGACTCACCTGGTGTCTGGGAATGTTCGGTATAACCTGAAACTACTACGTTTGAGGGTGTGGGTTATTACCACATGAATATCTTGATTTTCTCACCGGAGTCTGTACCTATTGTCACACGCGAATAATCGCATGCCAAGCTTGGTTTCTAGTCGTAAAAATCACCGCACCAAGTACACATTATTTCTGATCACCGCACCAAGTACACATTATTTCTGATCACCGCACCAAGTACACATTATTTCTGATCACCGCACCAAGTACACATTATTTCTGATCACCGCACCAAGTACACATTATTGCTGATCACCGCACCAAGTACACATTGTTTCTGATCACCGCACCAAGTACACATTATTTCTGATCACCGCACCAAGTACACATTATTTCTGATCACCGCACCAAGTACACATTATTTCTGATCACCGCACCAAGTACACATTGTTTCTGATCACCGCACCAAGTACACATTATTTCTGATCACCGCACCAAGTACACATTGTTTCTGATCACCGCACCAAGTACACATTATTTCTGATCACCGCACCAAGTACACATTATTGCTGATCACCGCACCAAGTACACATTGTTTCTGATCACCGCACCAAGTACACATTATTTCTGATCACCGCACCAAGTACACATTATTTCTGATCACCGCACCAAGTACACATTATTTCTGATCACCGCACCAAGTACACATTATTTCTGATCACCGCACCAAGTACACATTATTTCTGATCACCACACCAAGTACACATTATTTCTGATCACCGCACCAAGTACACATTATTTCTGATCACCGCACCAAGTACACATTGTTTCTGATCACCGCACCAAGTACACATTATTTCTGATCACCGCACCAAGTACACATTATTTCTGATCACCGCACCAAGTACACATTATTTCTGCAACAATAATATGTATAATAGCTTAGCGCCTAGCACCGGGAGGATAGTTATTCTGGAATAGTGTCACTACATACCTGCTATGGACGAAAGATGCTACGTCTAGTGAGAATACTGCGCCAGTCCACATTTTTATGTTGCTGCATACATGAACCGGAGGCTGGGAACGATTTAGAGCTGACCTTAGTCTCCCCTGGTCGGGATTCAAACCATAGATCGTTTGCGCAGGAAACCTACAACACCTGTAATAAGTGACCTCTATGCCATGCGACTTGTTCTGAGTTGTGGTCTGTTCTGTTGTGTGACCTTTGCTGACCTGTGATCGCTGGTGCCATCTGACCTATGACGTGTTCTGTCGTTTGGCCTGTTGTGACCTGGCCTGGCTTGTAACTACCGATGACCGCTGGCCTGTGCTCTGCCCTTCGGCAGGTCACCCGGGTACCCTGGCTCTGGCCGGGCCCGGCACCCTCTGGAAGAAGGTGTGTGTGGCAGACAGCGCCGAATGCCTCGCTTACCAGTCGATGATGAGCGATGCGCACGCCCGCCAGCTGGTACCAAAGTTCTACAGCCAAGTCTGCCACAACGCAGAATGTATCCTTTTGAGCAGGACGCAAGTCTTTGTTAATGTGCTTTATGCGTTGCAACCTTGTATTTTACTTCTTTGCAATCATTTCGCTCTGGCTTCCCATCAGCTCTACACCCCGCCCAATGCGCTCTCTGTAAAAGTCCCTCAAACTCGTCAACTCCGTATAGGTATTCAGGCAGCCGTTCTGCCACCGTTCCGTCACCGTTCCGCCACCGTTCCGCCACCGTTCCGTCACCGCTCCGTCACCGTTCCGTCACCGTTCCGTCACCGTTCCGTCACCGTTCCGTCACCGTTCCGTCACCGTTCCGTCACCGTTCCGCCACCGATGTGTCGTTAGATGCTTGGTGGGGCGCCCTGGCCGCCCGCCAGCTCGCTGTCGGTGGCGGCAGTTCGATCACCGGTGAAACATCGCACATGGAAATGTGCTGGCTCTAAATGGGACTGGCGGATCCGGATTTAGGTTCGACTGATCAGAAGCAGTCGCTCGTTAGTCGTTACTGATAATTATTTAAGTGGAACGGTCAGCTTAGATGTGAAGGGGCGTGGCGTTGTAATTGTTGTCCAGCTTGAAAGCTACATACAACATTGCTGAGATAATATTTGTTGTCCCCAGGACCAAAGAGCCTTGATCTCTCCACCGCTAATCGGGAAGTTCCGTGGTTGTTTTGAGTTGCAAGACCTCTGCTGTGTTGAAAAACACCACACAGTACTAGTAGTGCTGAGTCCCAGACCTGTACGCCTATTGGTGGTTACTCGAGCGCGCTGCACTTGAAACGCGTGCATGTACCACGTGTAACTCGTGTGACAACCATAATTTGTGTGCGTCTGGTCGACGGCAGGAGTTCTACGCGTTTCTCTGTTCGAGCGCAACTCTCCAGCTCTCTTTGTCGTCTCTTTGTCGACACGTCTCTCCCTCGCCTCTTTCCCTCCCGTCTTTGTGCGCTCTGTCCAGCCTCGCCAGCTGCGTTCTCACGTGTTCCGCACGGCGATAGACGGTACGTGGGCGCACGTGGCGTGCTCGACCGACGGACGTGGGCGCACGTGTCTCGAGCGGCGTGTCTGGTGCGCTGTCAATGGAGGGGTTGTTCGTCTGTATGTCGTGTTGTGGGTACTCTCAGCGGATGGCCGTGTCGTCTTTATATCACGGTGCGGTGCGTTGGCTGTGTGCTGCGGCTAGTTTGTTTACCAGAGCCCTTTGGTGACGCTGTCTGTCAGAGGGACCGCTGCCGTCCGTCACGCTAACTGTGGTAGTCTGTCACCGTGACTGTTGTCCGTCACGGTAACTGTGGTAGTATGTCACCGTGATTGTTGTCCGTCACGGTAACTGTGGTAGTCTGTCTCCGTGACTGTTATCCGTCACGGTAACTGTGGTAGTATGTCACCGTGACTGTTGTCCGTCACGGTAACTGTAGTAGTCGTCTCCGCGACTGTTGTCCGTCACGGTAACTGTGGTAGTCTGTCTCCGTGACTGTTGTCCGTTTGTTTTGGTGATGGCTGCATATAACCTTTATGGTGAGTGTTGCCATCCACAGCCACATGAAACCACGCGACTTAGTCGGCATCCATAAACAAATTAATCAAAAGAGCAAATTCTGTCGAATCATTCCCGCCCATCGCGAAGCTTCCTTGACTAGCTGCACAGACTTCATCGAGATGGAGGACCTGCTGTATGGCTTCGAGGACCCGTGCGTGATGGACATCAAGATCGGTACGCGCACCTTCCTCGAGTCAGAAGTGAAGAACACCACGCCGCGTGCCGACCTCTACAAAAAGGTGAGCCCACCGCGGCCGCTAACGAGCGTACAGTGATGGTAGTAACGGGTAACGAGCGTGGACCGCGACCGAGCCGGGCCGGGCCGCCTCCCGCTGGTCACCGATAAACACCTTGTTGTTGCTGAGCGCCGACCAGCCGAGTAGGGACGGGGCCGGGGATAAAATTGCTGTCCCGGCTGGCCCGGCGGTCAGCGGGGAACGATATATAAAATGTTGCTGTAAAATAATGTAAAGACTGATGAATTACGGTGTCAAAAGAGACCCACCGAGAGTTGAAAAGTTTAAGAGAGCTGCAACTTTAATAATGATTTTAATGAATGATGCATGTTTTTTTTTAATCGAAGGTATGTACTTTGAAGAAAAAAACATTTTCGAAATTCTAAATCGATTGTCTGGGTGTCAACAAAAAAAATGGTTTAGCAAGTATGTGTATATGTTTTGGTCGATGGGCGGTGGGATGGTCGGTTGATTGTCGTGCGGACGTTCCGGTGACCCCGCGCAATATTACAATTCGGAGAACGAGGCGGCAGAGACCTGCTGAACAAAGGTGCAGTGGTGGAGCGCTAATCGAGCTGTCTGCCCTGTTTGAGGTGCTGCGTGCGTGCGGGCTGTGCTTGATTGTGCGTAGCTGCTCTTGCCGAGTAAGGAGTGATTGGTGTCGTTACTTGGAAGCTGAGATTGCACTGATGTACCGAATACCGAGCAGCTGATCACGAGTTAGTCTATTATAGGCTCTAGCCACAGCGGCGCCATTATGGGTTTCATCTACAATCGCGGTTGGTCAGCTGAGTAGCAACACCAGGTCGCTCTCAATCAGGTTGGACCGTCAGGCGTCAACCAAGCTTGACCTATTTTCAGCCGCCTATCATTCGAGTGTAGTATTCAGTGACCCACTAACAGCAATCCAACCGCACCGTCACTACCTAGCTGCCATTTGTAAATCGCGCCAGTCGGAAACCGTACCAACCTTATCGGTTGCAGCGACAACTTTTTTTCTTCTTTTCTTTTTTTCTAGCCGCCACCCATTAATAGGTGACCAGGAGTGCCCCCACCCTCGATCCCAACGACGCACGACACCTTTCATTAACACCAGAGAACAAAAGAGAAAATGTCGCGGCACTCCCAGCTAAGAAATGGAAACAAACATAAAAAAGCATATGAGGAGAGGTAGTTTGGGTGTTAGATGTGGTGATATAAAAGAAGGCGGAAAGTAGTCATTGCTGAAAACAGCAAATAACTTCCCCCCAGCTACGCCCAAGGATTCCATATTCATTCACGCTGTTATAAAGGGGATATCAGTCATACAGGGCGTAGGACAAAGTCTGGTCAATTTTCTAGCATTTCTTGCTGGTTCTTCGTGAACCCCACTCAGCTAAGCGAAGCTTGTTGCCGAGTAGGGTTCCTGAAGCCAGCGCCAATGAATGGGTACACATATACACATGCACAATATACACATACACATATACACATACACATACACATATACACATATACACATACACATATACACATACACATATACACATACACATATACACATACACATATACACATACACATATACACATACACATATACACATACACATATACACATACACATATACACATACACATACACATATACACATACACATACACATACACATACACATACATATACACATACACATACATATACACATACACATATACACATACACATATACACATACACATATACACATACACATATACACATACACATATACACATACACATATACACATACACATATACACATACACATATACACATATACACATACACATATACACATACACATATACACATACACATATACACATACACATATACACATACACATATACACATACACATATACACATACACATATACACATACACATATACACATACACATACACATATACACATACACATATACACATACACATGCACATATACACATACACATATACACATACACATATACACATACACATATACACATACACATATACACATACACATATACATATACATATACACATACACATACACATAAACATATACACATACACATATACACATATACACATACACACATACACATATACACATACACATATACACATACACATACACATACACATATACACATATACACATATACACATACACATACACATACACATACACATACACATACACATATACACATATACACATACACATATACACATATACACATACACACATACACATACACATACACATATACATATACACATACCCATACACATATACACATACACATACACATATACACATACACATATACACATACACATATTCACATACACATATACACATACACATATACACATACACATATACACATACACATATACACATACACATATACACATACACATATACACATATACACATACACATATACACATACACATATACACATACACATATACACATACACATATACACATACACATATATATCATACACATATACACATACACATACACATACACATATACACATACACATATACACATACACATATACACATACACATATACACATACACATATACACATACACATATACACATACACATATACACATACACATATACACATACACATATACACATACACATATACACATATACACATACACATACACATATACACATACACATATACACATACACATATACACATACACATATACACATACGCATATACACATACACATATACACATACACATATACACACACATATACACATACACATATACACATACACATATACACATACACATATACACATACACATATACACATACACATATACACATACATACATATATACATACATACATATATACATACAACATACATAGTACATACACACACATACACACATACATGCACATACACATACACACGTACACACATACACATATACACATACACATATATGTGTATGCTTCTTACATATTGTAAGAATTAACCAAATGTTTGCGAACAATACTTTGTATAATAGTCTTAGATGTTGGAATATCGTTTAAGTTTGGAAATTGAGGGGCTATGATATTATTCCATAGCTTAGGGCCAAGGCAACTGGTGATGAATAATCGATAATTGCGGTTTGAGAATGGTTGCTTTAAATGTTTGGTTTGCCTTCTGTGAGGACTATTGACTTCATGTATTTCATATATTTTGTCAAAAGCTATTGATAACTGTTTAGTTATGAACTTTTGCATCACAATGATCATCTGTGATTTTGCTATATCGGCTAACTTCAATATGTTATATTGTTTGAAAATTGGCTCTGAACTATGTGGGGGGTATACATATTCAATCAGTCTCACAGCAGGGGCGGATCCAGGCAAACATTTCGGGGGGGGGGGGGCACATCAGACGTGAAGAGGCCCTCGAGCTGAAAAGGGCCCCCAACGTTTTTGCAGGTTTGAAAGGGCCTCCAGTCGCTCTGACAGAGTATTTTCAGGCATGAGAAAGCCCTTAACAAGCCTAAGAGGGCCTCGTCAGGCCTGAAAGAGTTCCATACCAGTCTGAGAAGGCCCTTAATAGGCCTGAGAGGGCCTGATATTTCTGCGTGTATTTAAGCCTTTGCAGCATTTGTAATGTGGATTTTCATGTTACAGTAGGCACTTGTTATTTAGCGCCGCCAAGCGGCGATTTTTTACGGGTTTCCCTGATAAAACCCAGAAATATAGGCGATGGGCCTTATAGATCATAAGAAGCTAAAAATGTTATGCATTCAATTCAGCGTTACGACGAACCGAAGACGATGACGATGGCTTCGTTATGATGATGGCCACCGATGTGATGCAGCGAAGCGGCGTGAAAATGTGAATTTTAGGTCGTGGAAAACGAAATTTTAATATTGGAACCAGACCAGTGGAGACCAGTGGAGCCACGCCTCAGGTAACCCATTTTCCTGGTTGCACATCTCGGTATGATGAAAAATATTGAAATGAAGGTAGTTTCTCATATACATTAACTAGCCTCGGATAGTAAGTCACGATGACCGGTGGCAGTCAGCGCTCAATAGCACACATGATAATCATAACTATGCATATGTACCGAACTGTAACAAACAACTGGTAACAGTGCAAATGGTTTGAAAGCAGCAAGAGGCAGAACGACTTTTCCGCGCATAAATGGTCCCTGTGGATCTGGAAGAGCTTGAGGGTGGATGGCTTTGGGAGCTGGTCCTGGCCTGGTCCCCAGTATTAGCTCTTCAGTGTCCAGCAAGTTGGGCATCGCTCCAGCTTCCGCGGGTGCCGATGTCCGCGTCATTGCGTCCGCGTCGCCTTTTTCGGAACTCGGCAGACTAGCTAAGCATGCACTGGCGGATCCAGCCGTCGTTTTTTTTGGGGGTGGGGGTGGGGGCAAATCGGTGGGAGGCACTGGCAGATCCAGCCTCTCTCCGTGGGGGGTCTTTTTGTGGCAAAAAGGTACCCCCCATTTTTCTCCCTCCGCATATTTGGGCCGTTCACCTTATTTTGGTATTCAAGCCTAAGAAATTCACCTTTCAAACTCACAACAAATTATTTTGTGGATTTTTTTCCCCGAAAAAAAACATTTTTTCCCCATTTCTTGGTTACAAAACTCACAATTTCGGATATCCGAGATAGCCATGTTGAAGAGAATGTCATTTCCTTTCTTTTGACGTTTTTTTTATTTGCAATTTGCTTCAAAACTCTACGCTTTGTCCAACATTTATAGTTTTTCCACCAAAAATGGCATGGCATGACGTTATTAAAACGTCATTATCTCCCAAAATGCTACATCAATGTAATTGAAAGTTGGTGAGAATACTTAGACTTGATGCAGGATAAGGTACTGAAAGTTTCACGTTGATACCTATCACAGTTTCTAGGTTATTGAGAAAATCCGGGAGGGGGCAGATACTTCCAATAAGGTTTGAGCTAGAAGTACCTATATCAAACTTGGTACCTACCTATAGTTTGTTTTATTTTGATTGCACAATTGCCATTGGGAACTTCGTGAGAATCACACGTGAATTTTGTACACACCGCTGTCACGCGTCCCGAAAAGTTATTTTCACAAAAGCAATGCGTCATTTTTGACAAACATTTGCGCCGAAATAGAGTGTAGATTGGATTCCAAATTGATACCATATGCAGTGTGCTTCCTATATGTAAAAAAAAAAACGTTTGTTCGAGCTTCAATTCCGGCTAGCAGCTTGCTGGCCGCTATTTTCTCGTCCAGTTGAGCTTTTTAAGCACTGATTTGATGGTAAGTGTAGGCGTGCCCAAGGGGTGGGGGCCCACGGGGTAATTGCCCCCCCCCCCCGCCCCCCTGAAGGTCCGTACGTGCCCTCTTGGCCGTATGTGCCCCTTTGGAAATAGGTCCCGAAGGTCCCTATTTCCAAAGATGCTTCAAAGATTAATGATTTTTTTCAGGGGAAAATGTTGAAATTATGCCCCTCTAAAAATATAGTGGGCCAAATCCGGTGATTTGTTTTGGTTGGGTTACCTTATGCTCCCCTGATAAAAATTACTCACTCCTGGGGTGAATCCTGGGTACACTACTGGTAAGAGCCGTGTTTCCCAAACAAAAATCCAGTTTTCACTGTGTATAGTTGGATTTTGACTGGTGTGAAGTCAATTTTTACGAACAATTGTCAACGCTTTTTTTTGTTAGGGGGAAGACATGTTGCCCCCCCCCCTTCCAGGTTTTTGGGGGCCATGGCCTGGTTGCCCCCCCCCCCTGGATCCGCCAGTGTAAACATGTATCCCGCTTGAAAGTTAATATTTTATGAAGCGAGTGGGACCTGGGGCCAGGAATTACCACCAAGGAGAGCCTCTGCCAGACATTTAATACAATGAATTTTCGCATTTTCCAAATTTGAATAAGCAATTTCGAAACTTGTGTTATGCCGCGAAGCGGCGCGAAATTTTTCAGTTTTAAACTGAGGATAGCTGGATTTTGACTGTTGCAAAGGCAAGTTTTACGATAAATTGTTAACTTTCCTCGAAAAAGTGTGTGAAGGCGGGGGTAGACCCCCGCCTTCTGAGAGTGGGAGTCCGGACCCCCCCCCCCCCCCCCCCCCTCCCCCGTCGGCGACGCTCCTGGCCCTATGCCAGTCTTGTAGGGCCCTTGCAAGACTTGAGAGCGACATATGCTGGTCTGGAGGATCATCGGTAGGTCTGAAAGGGCCCTCGGTCGTTCTGAAAGGGTCCTGTGCCGGTGCGAGAGCGCCCTAAGGTCGGTAAAAAGGTACCTCAGTCTCTTTGAGAGTACTATCGGTGGGCCTGAGAGGGCCCTTTCTAAGTCTGAGAGGGTCATTGCCAGACTTGGATGGCCATCCGTCCGTTTGAGAGGGCCATTGTCAGGCCTGAGAGGGCTCCGACCAGGCCTCTGGCTCAGGCGGGCCCAAATGGCTCGCCTGGTGTCCGGTATATGGCCCTCTGTCGCCTAGTAAGGGCCCTCTCAGACTGGCTTAGGGCCATCTGAGGCCTGGCAAGAGTCCTCTCAAACAGACACAGGCCCATTTCAAGCCCGACAAGGGCCATCTTTGACTAATGTAGGAACCAGTCAGGACTGGGACTGGTCCTCTCAAACCAACGTATGGTCCCTCTAAAGCTTTGTCAGGCCATCTTAAGCGGGCCGAGAACCCTCTCAGGTCCGGATAAGACCCTCGCAAACCACCCCAGGGCCCTCTCAGAACTAGCAAAGGCCCTCTCCGACAGGCGTAGGGTTTTATCAGACCCAGCGAGGGCATATTGAGACCTGACAAGGACACTCTCAGGCCGACGTAGGGCCCAGGCACGTCTCCAGTATTTCGCCCAGGGGTGGGGGGGGGGGGGGGGGTGCCTCGAATGGGTCCCCTTCCCGAGCGTTGAAAGGGCCCAATTCCCGATCATTGCAAGGGCCTAGCAGACCCTCTGACCTCCACATGGGCCCTTTGAAATTCCCAGGGGCCCTCTGGTCTGTCCAGGAGCCCTCAAGCCCTCCAGCCTTCTAAGGGGCCCTTCCGACCTGGCAAGGGACTGTGCTGGCTGCTTTGTCGCCCTGCCGACATGCTAAGGGGCCCTCCGACTTGGCCTTGGGCCCCTCCGTGCTGGCTAGGGGCAAATTTGGCATGTTCAGGGGCCCTTTCGGTCTGGTCAAAGGCCCTCTGACCTGCACAGGGACCCTTTCAACTTCTCAGGGGCTCTCTGGGTCTGTCCAGGGGCACTCCAGCCTGCTCAGGGACCCTTTCGACCTGGTAAGGAATTGCGCTGGCTGCTTTGTCGCCCTGCCGACATGCTCAGGGGCCCCTCCGACCTGCTCAGGGGCCCCCGACCTGCCCAGGGGCCCCTCTGTGCTGGCTAGGGGCCATTCGGCATGTTCAGGGCTCTTCTGACTCGCCCAGGGGCCCTTTTGGTCTTGTCAGGGGCCCTCTGACCTGTACAGGGGCCCTTTGAACGTGTATGGGGCCCTCTGGTCTTTCGGAGGGCCCCTGTTGGCCCTTAAGGGCCTCTGAAGTGCTCTAAACTCTCTAAATACCACTTTGCGTGGTTTCCAGACTCTTAGAGAGCCCATGATAACGCGCTTCGCGCGGTCTCGTCGGCCCTTTTCGGCGCGCTGCGCGCGCCGAAAAGGGCCCTCCTCAGATGTTTCGGGGGGGGGGGGGGGGGCACGTTCCCCCTGTGCCCCCCCCCCCTGGATCCGCCCCTGTCTCACAGCCCTCTTTTGTAAAATCACTAGCTTATCAAGCTGAGAATTATAGTTACTACCCCAGATCATGCAACAATAATTCAGATAGGGAAGAATTAGACTATTATACAAAGTATGCGCAGTTCTTGTGTCTAAGCAATACCTTACTCTTGCTATTATTCCAATGTTTCTACTAACTATTTTAGATATATACTCAATATGCTTTGTAAACTTAAGTGTTTTATCAATTACCACGCCCAAGTATTTTATGTTAGCATTTTCTTCTACAGGTATGTTGTTCATCTTCACATCAAGCTTGAAAACTGAGGAACGGGTAGTGTAATGTTGGGTAAATGTCTTTGAGACATTTAGTGAGAGGAAGTTGGCACAAAACCAGTCAGTGATGCGCAGTAAAAGTGCATTTACAGTTATTTGAAGATTAGTGCTACTTTTACTTTTAAATACAATTGCAGTGTCATCAGCATATGATAAGCAAGTCATATCAGCGCTTAACTTTGGCAAATCATTTATGTATATGATAAAAAGAATTGGGCCCAAAATCGGCCCCTGGGGAACACCCATGGTGACTCGTTTATAAGCTTATAATGTATTTCTGATTTTAACACATTGTGTTCTTCCTGATAAATATGATGAGATAATTGTATGAGACTTGTGCCTGACACCATATTTATGAAGCTTTTTCAGAAGGAGGTCGATGTTTACTGTATCAAATGCCTTTTTTAAATCAAGATACAAACCCAATGCAAATTCTCCCTCCTCAAAAGCCCTAGTAATGGTATCCTGAAGAAGAAGAATAGGCATGTAGGTGGCTTTGTTTTTCTGAAAACCAAACTGATTTTCATGAATAATGTGGTTCTGATTTAAATGACTGATGAGTCGAGAGTATATGAGTTTTTTCAAGAATTTTTGACATGAAAGGTAATATACTTATAGGTCTATAGTTATCTACAAGTTGACACTCACCAATTTTAAATATTGGTTTGATTACAGCTATTTTGAGGATGGATGGAAATGTTCCAGATTCCAAGCAGAGTTGAAAAGATGAAGAACAGGTTTAAGTATGGCTAGAAACGATAACTTAAACAGTTTTGCACTTATGTTATCTGCCCCGGCCCCAACATTCTTCAATCCATTAATAATATTTACTAGTTCTTCTTCATTTGTGGATTCTAAGTTCATTTCATTTGCAATGTTTGGAAGCAGCTGAAGGGGATTAAATGAAGACTGCGGGATAGTTTTGCTAAGCTTCTCACCAATTTCGGTGAAGAAGGAATTGAAATTGTCTGCTATAACTGCATCATCTGTTACTGCTCCTCCACTTGCGTCTATAATCCTAGTTGGAGCACTGTCTGCTTTTTGTTTTGATTTAATTAAGGTTTGCAAAGTTTGCCATGTTTGCTTCGAGTTCCCAGAGTGTTTAGCAAATTCGTCCTGATAATGTTTCCTTTTGGCAGCTCTAATCAGTTTTGTAAGTATATTTCGATATATATTATACTTTGCTATATTGTATGATGATGGGTGTTTCAGTTTTTCTTGAAATAATTCGTTTTTATGTGCAATGGAAAGTAAGATAGCAGGCGAGACCCAGGGTCTGCGGGGACTATTCTTTCTGGATAGCTGCCTTATATATGAAAACTTTGTGATTCCCTCATTGTATACATGAGTGATTTTATTTGCAATAAGGTCAGGGCAGAGTACGTCCTCTATGTTCTCCAGGGTTTGAGTAAGGAAATTCTTAAATTCATCAATTCTTTTATAGTTGAACACTTGTTGTCTTGTTGTTGTAATGTGTGCATTGCTTTTGGAGTCGCTCATGTTGAAGATGAGCGAGGCGAATATAGGAAAATTATCTGAAATGTCATTTAGAAGAATGCCTGAGTGCATCACCCTTGATAAGTCATTGCAGAATATATTATCAAGTAGGGTGTAGGATGGGTAAGAGGATCGAGTTGTTCTTGATATTGTAGGGAAGAAACCATGTGACAACATATTTGTGAAAAACATTCGCACTGATGCGTTTGAATCTATTGAGAACAGGTCAAAATTAAAGTCCCCAGTTATCAATGTAACTTTGTTCATTTTACTAAGCCATGTTAAACACTGCTCAAGTTCAGAATTGAATTGGTATTTGTCAGTGTTGGGCGATCTGTATATTGGACAGATGATTATATTTGCATTATTTTCAAGTTTTAGGTTAGTACAAACCACCTCAGCAGTGGTGAAGGTGGGGTTGTACAGCTGTTCAGGACATAGATGATTGGCAATATATAGTGCTGAACCACCACCAGCACCCCTGTCTCGACTGCAGTAGAAGGCATGGAAACCGGATATACTGTATTTATCTTCTATGGTCTTAGTAAGCCAAGTTTCTGATACTGAGATGATGTGCCAAGTAATTGCTGTTTCAGTGAGGTTGCAGAGATCATCATGCTTATTGACAATTGAACGAGTATTTATATGCATAAGGTTGAGTTTATTTGTATTGTTAGTAATAACATTCTTCATATGTTCAGGTGAATGAAATGAACAGGCCACTCTTATATTTTCATAGGCATAATATGAAAGTGCAGAGTCATTGGTTTCAGTGGCTTCACTGATTTCCCTGGCGATAATGCGCTGTGGTGGCCGCTCACGCCGTTCTGATTTTAAAGGGATATTGCCACCTCCGGAGGATTTCTAAAAAGCAACTTTAATGAATGGTGGGATCAACAATCGTGTATGCTCAAGCTCAAACTTGCTCCTGCAGCACCTAAAGCAGTGTATCGGCAAAGCATTTTGTATTTATTTCTGACTCCAAAACGTTGATCCCAGCTGTGCTCAGTACTAGATTCATGATGGCCGCTCTCATCCAGTTTGGCTGTGAAATTGGCGCCCGCCCGAAGCCGAAGCGTCCGAATTCGCCGAAACTTGACCTTGAAAAGTCTGTCTGTGGTATAAGGTATTGGTCACCTAACTCCTACGGGCCCAAAGTCGAGCCATAACCCCGAAATTCTTGCTGTTGTATTCATGTTTTATTATCAAAGAGGCTATGGTTGTTGAAAATAGAATTAACTGTATACGCATTTCAATTTTAAAGTGCACTGACGGAATGGTGATGTTGAGTTTGCAATATTCAAAAGAAAATCATAGTCCGCAAAGAAGTGATTCTAAATAGTGATGAGGCAACTCCAATTTTACGAATGTGTGCCAGTCATGACTCATGAGTGGTGCAAATGCATTTTTTATCTAATGGGGGGAGTTTCGGGAACCAAATTTTGCAGGTGAAATCGGACACGCTTAATCTACCTATACCCACCAAAAACTCCATATTGGCCTGCGATGTGGCAATATCCCTTTACGTGGGTCGCGTGCAGGCCGAGTCGAGCGATCTGAACGTATCTGCTGTCCCTACCGTGTGAACGTCGTCAACACGTGTACACAGCGCGCGGTCCACCCCGATACTGTATCACGGCGGCGTCTTAATCTTGAGCGGGCCCGCTCTCCGGTGCCTGGTGCGGCCTGCTTTGGAGGCTGATGCTCTCAGAAGTCCCTGGAAGACCGGCGCATTGAGTGATGGTGATTGGATTTGTAGTGTGTAGTGTTTCCCTGTAGTGGTTTACATAGCATGCCTACCAAGGAACCCCCAGCCGGTTAACTTCACGGTAGGAGATCATACTCAGCTCTGTCAGTGTGCATGAGGTTGACACGATAGCCGCGTGGATCGCCGAGTCGTCTCCGTCTGGTGCTTGTTCCACATTCCTGAACCCGGCTTCCAGCCAGTCGCAGACCGCCAGTGGCGCAGCTCGAGCCTGTGATAAGCACACCTGTATTGGTATCGCTTCTGACCAGCCAGTCGCAGACCGCCAGTGGCGCAGCTCGAGCCTCTGATAAGCACACCTGTATTGGTGTATCGCTGAACTGACTTTGTCTGGGCTGGTGCCTGCGGTTCTGTGGTGTTGCGCGAGAGTCCGGTCTCCCACGCCGTCATCGCCCCCTCCCCTACCCGCCGCCCGTCGCCGCCATGCCGACTGTCTGGAGATGTGGGGTGCGATGTGACGCAGACAGACACTAATCCCGTCTGCCGACGACTTACCGCGTGTGACGGGCTGCCACGCGCCGCCCGTCTGCCGGATCTACTGGGGACTTCGCAGGTCACCCCGCAGACTAACTAACCACAACATCGCAAGTCTCAGACTGGGACGTTCCAGACTGGGAAGTCTCAGACTGGGACTGGGACGTTCCGTTCACCATTATGAAGACAACGCGCCGCTCGTTTGTAGATTAGCTGTGACGATGGTCGTAGGTTTAAGGGCATTCGGTGAAGATGGCTTAATGGGTTGATAACTTGCATAACATGAAACGTTTAAAAGGTATGATGTCACAACTTTGTGATCTCCCCTATAAGCGCTTGGCACGGCCGGGGTGGTATCACTAGACTCATATCACGTGATGGACCGGACTGTGAGCAATGGTGACAGCGTTACCAATTCCCAGTGCCACCACAGCCCATCACTGTGTCCTGCCACGGACAGTGCTTCGGAGAATGTCTCAACTCTACCTTGACAGTGGCCCGTCACGCGACTACTCTATCGTCACGGTGGGTTCCGTGACTCTCCGCCCGGGACCGGGCAGCGGGGTCGGCCCGGCCGGCCCGCAGCGGCTGGTGTGAAGTGCACGGTCACGCGCCGACCTGCTGAGTTCGACGAATCAGCCACAGACCCGACCCCGCCCCGACCCCGCCCCGACCCCGGCTGGCAGGCACCGGAACTCACGTTTTTGCTGGGTGCAGCGTTTAAAAGTGCGGTAAAAAAGTGTTTAAAGGGAAATAATAACCTTTTGATTTTGTTACCAACAATTTCTTAGGCTACCGTTATGGTTATAAAATTATTTTATTTAAATTTAAGAATTAAATAAAATTATTCGCAAATTCAAAGTTGTAAGTTTGGCAAAAAAACAAAAAAACAAATACCTTGTGTACTTCATGAAGGTCATTGACAAATTCGTCCTTCCCTACCATTGTTTACATCGAGTGCGGCATTTTTGGAGGCTCTGTGACGTTTCCGATCAAACTGATCCGTGAAGCATCCGTGATGCATGCATGACCAGGGGCGCAGCCAGGGGGGGGGGGGGGCAAGGGGGCAATTGCCCCCCCCCTTACGGGTCACAGGGGGCCCGCCGAGATTGGCCCAGATACCATTTGCATTAGCTAAATGGCTTTCAAAAAGTCACAGAGGAGCCCTCAAACAAGGCAAGGGCCACTCTGGTGCATGCCAAGGGCCCTCAGAGACACTGAAGGGCTTTCGAAGCCGGTCCAGGGGCCTCTTGGGCATGTCCAGGGGCCATTGAGCCCACCGATCGGCCCAAAAAACTGTCCAGGGGCCTCTCGAGCATGTCCAGGGGCCCCATTGAGCCCACTTAAGGGCGTAAAAACATGCCCAGGGACTTTTAGAGCATGCCCTGGGGCCCATTGAGCCCACTCAGGGGCCCCCAAAACTGGCCTAGGGGCCTCTAGAGCATGGCCACTTGTCCAGGGGTCAATTGAGCCCACCTACGGCCTAACAAACCTGCCCAGTGGCCTCTCAAGCATGTCCATGGGCCCATTGAGTATGTTCAGGGGTCTCGAGCCTGGACAGGGCCCATTATAGTCTGTTTTGGGGCCTCTTGCCCAGGGGCCATAATAGTTTTCCCAGAGGCCCATCGAGACTGTTCAGGGGCCTCTCGAACCTGCCCAGGGGCCATTAGAGCCTGCCCAGAGGCCTCTCGAGCTTGCCCAGGGGCCCATTGAGTCTGTTCAGGGGCTTCTCGAACCTGCCCAGGGGCCTCTCGAGCTTACCCAGGGGCCCATTCAGTCTGTTCAAGGGCCTCTTGAACCTGCCTAGGAGCCATTAGAGTCTGTTCAGGGGCCTCTCGAGCTTTCCCAATAGTCCATTGATCCTGTTCAGGGGCCTCTTGAACCTGCCCAGGGGCTATTAGAGTCTGATCAGGGGCCTCTAGGCTTGCCAAGGGGCCATTGAGTCTGTTCAGGGCCCTCTCGAGCTTATCCAGAGGCCCATTGAGTCTGTGAACGGAGCCCTCGAGCCTGCCCAAGGGTTGCTAGCCGTCGCCTGGAGCGCCTGCTATAGCTGGAGCGCCTGCTAGCCGTGGTCGGCGCAGTCATAATGAGCGGTAATGTGATGTACTCTGACCCACCTGGTGCAATGTTTTCTTGGGTTTAAAAATGGTAATTTGATAAGTCTGATGCGTTTTTGAATTCGGGGGGGGGGGGGGGCAGGTGGTAGTACAAAACAATTTAACAATTTTCCTCTCAGGAGTGTGTGCTGCAATATTTGTCAGCCAGGGGCGTCGCGGACGGGACGGTCGGGGGGAGGTCTGGGCAAACTCCCTTCACTTTTAGAAGGCGGGGAGGGGGGTCGACCCCCCCCCTTTTTGCGGAAAAAATTAACAGTTTATCGTAAAAATTGCCTTTGCAGTGCAGTCAAAATCCAGCTATCTAGTGTCAAAAACTGGAAATTTTCGGGCCGCTTCGCGGCATGACATAAGTTTCGCAATTGCTTATACAAATTTGGAAAATGGGAAAAAGAATTTCATTTAGTGTCTGGCAGAGGCTCTCCTTGGCGGGAATTGCTGGCCCCAGTGCCCATTCCCTTCATAAAATATTCACTTTTAAGTTCCAAGCAGGCTACATGTCGAGCTAGTTTGCCGAGTTCCGAAAAAGGCGACGCGAACGCAAAGACGAGGAGATCGGGACCCGGAAGCTGCTCCAGCGGTGCCCAATTTGCTGGACCCAAGAGCTAATAGTGGGAACAGACCAGGACCATCTCCCCAAGCCATCTCACCTCACGGTCTGGTTCCAATATTAACATTTCGTTTTCCAGGACGTAAAATTAACATTTTCACGCCGCTTCGCGGCGTCACATCGGTAGTCATCGTCATAACGAAGTCATAGTCATCATCATCGGTTCGTCGTAACGCTAAATTGAATGAATAGCATTTTTAGCTTATTATCCGAGCTACAAGGCCCACCGCCTATATTTATGGGTTTTATCAGGCAAAATCGTAAAAATTTCGCGCCGCTTCGCGGCGCTAACTAACAAGTACATACCTACCTACTATAACATGAAAATCCACATAAAAAATGCTGCAAAGGCTTAAATACACGTATCAAAATGGGGGTACATTTGTCGTTATTTCAGCCGCCCCACACTCAAAAGCCGACCCCCACCTGTTGTCAGCTAAGATATGTTTTCTCTCCTATACGTAACAATACAAATTAGTAATGCGCTCAGTACAATGCCTACATGGTCCTGGTCCATTCCAGCTCATCAAAAGTAAACGAAGATTTTTTTTTTTAAAAAGGGGCCTCACAAAAAGTGGCCGAAATCCGTAGAGTTTTTCATATCCAGGGGTATTTTTTTGGGGGTGGGGGGCCTCTCCCAGGGGCTTGCCCCCCCCCTTTCTGAAGGTCTGGCTGCGCCCCTGTGCATGACTATCAGTATAAGTCATGAATAACAACAACATGTAAACTATACCAACTCGAATAAAATAAGGGCGGAATGAATTGAACCCCAGGCAAGCTAGTATTCGCAAAGCACTCGGCACTGCGCCACAATAGCAAAAGGCGAGGGAAATGCTATTGGATACAATATTATTACGTCATAAGTTTCTGAGTGTCAACTACTATGACATACAGACACAGTGATAAAATACCTTTAATAATTATTAACAAGAAAATTAAAACTTTAAAAAAAAATTGAACCCCGGGGTTGGGGGTTGGGGGGCAAACAAGCCACTTTATGCCGGGGGGCATGGCCCTAAATGCCCCCCCCCCCCTTGGATCCGCCAGTGTAGGTGTGCTGAATTGGATGAGTGGAAATCCCCGTGATCAAATTGAAGTGTGTGATTCTTTGAACAATAGGTGTGAAGTGCTACCCGTGGTATTGCCAGCCAGCTCTCTGCGCTGAGACTTCATTGGGACAACATTGCATCAGTAGACAGTAGCGCACTTTTCTTATCTTGTGGCCAATCAATACAGATCGGTGTCCAATGTCCAAGGCTATTTCTAGGAGCAGATCATGTCGACCAACAAATCCAGTGAGAGGAGAATAACCCAGCGTGTTCCTGGCTTCATCGGGGTACGTAACACCGTCATCTGACCACGATTGTCAGCACACCTCTCACTGATCACCCATGATGCAGCTCGTTCAACAGATCAACTAAGCCGGATCTCTGCAAGACAAAGCTCTCTAGATCGCGTGGAGACCGGATACCATCCCGGTATCTCAGATTCGCCAGACTATATGGCTGCAATCGCGGCTGGCGGGCGGCCCGTAGCCCGTGAGTTTGGCTCTCGCCGGTGGCTGAGCGTCGTGCGGAGCCCCGCCCCGCTCCGGCCTGAGCCACGGTAACCCCTGACCCCGTCAGGCTGGCTCTCGGCCCTCGCACTCGACTCACCCGCCGCCACTAAGCCGTTTGACGTCATCGCCGCCATAAAGAGGCGGCCAGCGCATCAGGAGACAGGCTTACCTGGGCGGAGGCGGCGGCCGCGACGGCTGGCGGCGATGGTGGAAAACCATTGATTACGAAGGATAGTGACTGATTATGACACGGCAGGGACTTTAGTCTGGGGTATGGCATGACACATTGGTATGGCATGACGCGAGTCGGCGGTAGCCCTGGACCCGTGCAGACGCATCTGCAGACAGTGGCCAGTTGAGAGTCCACTATCCAGTACCACTGGATAGTGGACGCGATGTCTTCACTCTCACAGTACCACTGGACAGTGGACGCGATGTCTTCACTCTCACAGTACCACTGGATAGTGGACGCGATGTCTTCACTCTCACAGTACCACTGGACAGTGGACGCGATGCCTGCACTTCTCACAGTACCACTGGATAGTGGACGCGATGTCTCCACTTCTCACAGTACCAATGGATAGTGGACGCGATGTCTTCACTCTCACAGTACCACTGGATAGTGGACGCGATGTCTTCACTCTCACAGTACCACTGGACAGTGGACGCGATGTCTTCACTCTCACAGTACCACTGGATAGTGGACGCGATGTATTCACTCTCACAGTACCACTGGACAGTGGACGCGATGCCTGCACTTCTCACAGTACCACTGGATAGTGGACGCGATGTCTCCACTTCTCACAGTACCAATGGATAGTGGACGCGATATCTCCACTTCTCACAATACCACTGGATAGTGGACGCGATGTCTCCACTCTCGCCGGGTGGACTGCGGTCACCGGTGGCCGCGTGACGTCGTGCCATTTGGTCCATTCATGGCAGACGTGATGCATTGGTCAGCAGACAATGCAGATTTACGCCGCAGAAGATTTACGCCACTGGTCGGCAGACGCGCAGCTCTGCGGTCGCTGCGGACTGGTGCGGGGCTCTCAGGACTCGCTGCGGACTGGTGCGGGGCTCTCAGGACTCGCTGCGGACTGGTGCGGGGCTCTCAGGACTCGCTGCGGACTGGTGCGGGGCTCTCAGGACTCGCTGCGGACTGGTGCGGGGCTCTCAGAACTCGCTGCGGACTGGTGCGGGGCTCTCAGGACTCGCTGCGGACTGGTGCGGGGCTCTCAGGGCTCGCTGCGGACTGGTGCGGGGCTCTCAGGACTCGCTGCGGACTGGTGCGGGGCTCTCAGGACTCGCTGCGGACTGGTGCGGGGCTCTCAGGACTCGCTGCGGACTGGTGCGGGGCTCTCAGGACTCGCTGCGGACTGGTGCGGGGCTCTCAGGACTCGCTGCGGACTGGTGCGGGGCTCTCAGGACTCGCTGCGGACTGGTGCGGGGCTCTCAGGACTCGCTGCGGACTGGTGCGGGGCTCTCAGGACTCGCTGCGGACTGGTGCGGGGCTCTCAGGGCTCGCTGCGGACTGGTGCGGGGCTCTCAGCTGACGGGTATGATCTCACGTGGTCACCCGCTGCCTCGTGCCAGGTGCCGGCTGTGGTCAGGGCGGTGACCACATGCCACACGTGCGGGTGACACGTGCCACACATGTCGGTTGACCCGTGCCACACGTGCCGGGTGTTGGTGCTGTGGCTAACCCTGTCGTGCCGGCTGCGGTGCCGTCGGACCCGGTCTGTACAACGCGGTGTGCCGTGTGATCGTCCGTATATAAAGGGGCGAGTGGAGCCGCTATCTGCCGTGGGACGGGGTGTGACCCGTGACTACGGTGGCGGTGATGGCGCGGACGCCTCGCGCAGGCAGCAACTGGCGCACTGTGGCCCTCAGGCACGGTTTGGGGACGACGGGCGGCTGCTGTAAAAGTTGCATTCACCCCTGAGTTGTGTGCATTGCTCCTGTGTTTGTGCCTGGCTGCTATGTTCGTATCAGACTCTGTATGATATAGCGGTTTGTGTTCGGTGCCGTTTGCTCGGTGAAGTGTTTACTGACTGGCTGTTGCGCAATCGCCGGCCATATGTTATGGACGTGATACTCATCGGCCATCGCGACATTCCGTAACATAGCAAATTATGTGAATGGCATTGTCCCTCTACGTTCCGCGCTTTATGGAAGCCAACCAAGTAAATAGTGTACATTGATTCATTCATCCATGTGGGCTGCACTTAAGCTGCACTGTTGATGGCATCTTTGAGCTGTTTATCATAGGAGTTGTACCGCGATACGCAGGCTATTCTTTATCGTAGTACTAGCCAAGCCACAGATATATACAGGTATACAGGTACGCAGCAGAATGGTGCGCATTGCCAATCGTGGCATGTATGCTCTTATCAGGGCAACCTTGCACAAATATACCCTAACATGGCTTGTTTGGGACTGCGAGTGCTGTGCAGCCTTCGCTGTTTCTGGGCAGAACTCAACATGCTGATTGTGGGTATCCGATGCTCCGAAGGAGAAATAAGGCAGTCTTAAATTTGGAGTGCTGCCATCAGAATGCAAGTCGATTAAAAGACTCGATGGAAGTTGGAACGCACCTAGGTGGTATAATCTTGTTCAATTCCATCTTTCGTACATTTCTAAGCACTGATGGGATTAGTCTTCAAATTCACGCCTGCCGGGATTAAGCAGATTGCGACCTGTAAAGATAATAGCCCACAACCTTGGCGATATCAAGGTCGTTTTGGCGTATTGCGTTACCGCCAAAGCCGCATCCCGGTAATTTAACCACTAGGATCATCCCTGTTCTTAATCTGCACACCCCAGTAGAGCACACTCACAGCGAGGGCCGAAGGTGACGCCCGTCTGGCGAAGGGGCGTCACCCGACACCACCTCAGGCGGACCCGCCCTGCCGTGATATCCGCGGCGTCAGAGTGGTCCGTAGAACTGACCCCGTCACTGGAGGGAAGGGCGGCGGCGGCGCGGTGCACCGCGGGCCGGCGCTGGCTCGTGCTGCGGTGGGCAGCTGATGGACGTTAGAGCCTCTGAGTGGGCAGAAAATCGGCCCGGTGACGTCAGAGTTCGGCTGAAGCGCGCCGCTCACCAGTGATAACCGCCCACCTCAGACATGCAGAAAGGCAGGTAATGTCGCACCAGACATGCAGAATGGCAGGTAATGTCGCACCAGACGTGCATAACGGCAGGTAATGCCACACCAGACGTGCATAACGGCAGGTAATGCCGCACCAGACGTGCAGAACGGCAGGTAATGCCACACCAGACGTGCAGAACGGCAGGTAATGCCACACCAGACGTGCAGAACGGCAGGTAATGCCGCACCAGACGTGCAGAACGGCAGGTAATGCCACACCAGACGTGCAGAACGGCAGGTAATGGCGCACCAGATGTGCAGAACGGCAGGTAATGGCGCACCAGACGTGCAGAACGGCAGGTAATGCCGCACCAGACGTGCATAACGGCAGGTAATGCCGCACCAGACGTGCAGAACGGCAGGTAATGCCGCACCAGACGTGCAGAACGGCAGGTAATGCCGCACCAGACGTGCAGAACGGCAGGTAATGCCGCACCACCATCGCCACCGGGTATGAAGCCGCCTCCGAGCCGCCTCCGAGCCGCCTCCGAGCTCTGTATTTGACTGCGGGACGGGACGTCTCCGGCTAGTGCAGTGGCCAGTGCGTACCGCATATCGCCGGCAACTTGGTAACTGCCGATTGCTTGCTGAGCATCTGACCTAAATTTTACGCTCTGGAGCTTTCAAAGGTAACCCGGTGATCGCTCGTTTTGTGTATCCGCAGCTAATGGCGTTTTGATCACGTGATTACTGGATCGAATGCCGACTCAGCCACCGGGTGAGCTCATCTCTGCGTCAGCAGCGGACCCAGAGGCACAGCTGCTGTCTATGGGCAGCTGGGCAGCTGGCTGGCTCTGGTGAGAGACCAGTGACCGGTTCTCGACACGACACATCCGGACCGGTTAACGGCTCGGGCCGCGTGGCGCCAGAATGGTTTGGCCCGGAGGTCATAATGATCACACTAGAAAGAGGTCTTGGTCCGCGGAGCCGACAGTCTCGTCTGCCGGCGCTGTTGTGGCTTGTGCTGTGCCTGGGGGCACCGCGGATATTCTTTGCGCTCCAGCCTTACCACCGTTCAGATTCCAGCGGAGTGGTGTATAACGCATGGTGCGCAAGCAGCTCTAGTCCCCGACGTCTCCTCACTTGCTGTTTCTATCTACGACGTCTCCCCAGCCGCTGCTCCCATTTCCGATGTCTCCCCAGTCTCTGCCCCGTCTCCCCAGCCGCTGCTCCCATCTGCGACGTCTCCCCAGTCTCTGCCCCGTCTCCCCAGCCGCTGCTCCCATCTCCGACGTCTCCCCAGCCGCTGCTCCATCTCCGATGTCTCCCCAGCCGCTGCTCCCATCTCCGATGTCTCCCCAGCCGCTGCTCCCATCTGCGACGTCTACCCCCCCCCCCCCCCCTCGCCGCTGCGTCCGGCGCCGTCCACTGACGTGTCGGAGGGAGAGAGGTGGGGTTCCCCGGCGTTCCCGGCGACTGTCCGACCGCTGGCACGGTGTGCCTCGGCAGAACTGTACGGTACGGTAGTACACGACCGGTGCAGGATCGCAATTATAACGGCGAGATAACCAGATATGTTGCTCATCTGATTTGCCAGTGCTCGCTGGCGCTAAGGTGGTCCTGAGCGCTCTGGGAACTTCTGGATTAGCCGGCAAGAATCCAGATTTCATGACTGCTTTCGAAACCGATTATCTTGTTAGCCAACATCGGCTCATCTACAGGGACTCGGCTGTTGGTAACTGGCCACTCTCTGGCGAGAATACTGCGTGTTCCGGTGGTGGGTGGGTCGGTCAGCGCAGCAGGACCGGTGATATGAAGCCCGCCGTGCCCAGAGGGCCAGGAGGTCACGGCCCACGTGCTACCCGGAAAACCGACCTCCACACCCCGCTCTCCGGTCTCCATCCCGAACAGGAAAACCATCGCCACCGCTGACAAAAGTCAGTCACTTAGTTATTTCTGACGCGCGCGGCCGGGCGGGCGCTGCTGTTTTTTTTTATATAATGTAACTGGTGCGTCATGACCGGCGCATGTACCGTAATCTGGTGTCAGGACCCGGGGGGGGGGGGGGGGGGATGGGATCTGAATCACGCGCGGCACATCCGATCCCGGCCTTTTTCGATCCTGGCCGATTGGGGTCAGAAGCCCGTCACGTCACGATAACGGTCGTCACGCGAGTCATGCCACCCAGGAGGGACGGAGGGACGCGCTCTCTGAGGTCGGCGCACGACTCGGTGACTCAGACTGGACCGGCATCGCCAATTAACTCCCCCCGGCAATAGCCTTGCGGCTAGCTGGGGGAGACAAATAGAGCTTGTAGGTAATGCCAGACTCAGCCAAGCTTGTTAAGTGGGGACATTGGCCAAGCTTGTGGAGACTCAGCCAAGCTTGTTAAGTGGGGACATTGGTAGGTTTGGTACATAGGTGATCGAAAGTATGTTTGTTTACGGTCGCTGAGAAAATTATCCGGGATTCGGTCAAACTGCTCCGTTCGAAGGAAAATTCCGATACGCTGTCAAACAGAAAAGGCCTTTAACCCTCGCCCTACGGGGGGCTGACAGCCCCCCCCCCTGAGGTTTTTTCCTGAATAACTGTTGACACATGAGGTTCGTCTTGCTGACATTTTTGGTACCTGAGTTTACAACAATTATACGTAGGCTGTAAAAATTTAATTGAAATTGGTTAAGTGGTTTGGGAGATAATAATGTTTTGATGACGTCATGTTGGTAAAAAATGAGAAATATTTAAAAATCGTAGAAAACAGTTTTAAAGAAAATTGCAAACGCAATTCACCAAAGATACAAAATGGCATTCTCTTTAAAATGGCAATCTCGAATTTGCACAAATTTGGGGTTTTGACCCCTAAAATATAAAAAAACTGTTTTTTTTTAAATCCCCACAAAATCAAAATTTTGAAAGATATTAGAAAAACCGGAATATGTGTGAGAGAACTGAGTATGGAAAATACCCATACCAAATTTCAAAGCAATATCTTCATTTCTGACTGAGTGATGGCTTCCTAAGCGTAAGAAACTGATGACGTCATATTTAAAATAACTTTTTGGACATTTTTAGACGAGATACGAACAAATAATTACTTTTTTTTTGTATTTCTGAGCCAAAACTGGTCTAGGAACATGCCTTTTTATTTACATTTATCAATTTCTAATTTTGAGGTTTTCTGAAGAGCAAAATCGCTGTTCTGGACGTGTTAAATCCGAGGTCATTCACTTGACCTGGAAGGTCACCCGTTGACCTGAAATCTAAAAATCGGATACTGTTATATTCCTCTCATGACAGGCAACATGCTGGTTCTTACCGCATTGCTCTAAGTTGCTTGGTTTTGAAGTTAACAGGGGGTGGGGGCCTGTCACCCCCCCTCCCGTAGGGCGAAGGTGAAAAAAGCTCCCCGTAGGGCGAGGGTTAAATGCCAGACATAGTTGGTTTGACATTTGGCAGTGCAACAGTGGTGTGTAGGTCTGACACAGTCCCATGTGAACAATGGCACACCCATGTAACCTCGTGTGGTCTGACTGTGACCAAGTGTGGCCTCGTGTGGTCTCGTCTGCGACCTCGGTGAGACCCCGTGTGTCCTCGTCTGCGACCTCGTGTGGCCTGGTGTGCCCTCGTCTGCGACCTCGACACCGTGTGACCTCGTGAGACCCCGTGTGCCCCCGTGTGCCCTCGTCTGACATTGTGACCCGACTGTGACCACGTGTGACCTCGTGTGACCTGACTGTGACCCCGTGTGCCCTCGTGTGACCCTGTGTGACCTGACCTGACTGTGACCCCGTCCGACAGATGGTAGCGATCGACCCGAAGGCGCCGCTGCCGGAGGAGCACGAGGCTGAAGCCGTCACCAAGGTCCGATACATGACCTACCGCGACCGGCAGAGCAGCAGCAGTCAGCTCGGCTTCCGCATCGAGGGACTCAAGGTGGGTCTCATGTTCGGGATCGAGACTCAAGGTGGGTCTCATGCGCATGATTGAGGGACTCAAGGTGGGTCTCATGTTCGGGATCGAGACTCAAGGTGCGTCTCATGCGCATGATTGAGGGACTCAAGGTGGGTCTCATGTTCGGGATCGAGGGACAGATTCGAGATTTCTGGATCGAGGGACAGATTCGAGATTTCTGGATCGAGGGACAGATTCGAGATTTCTGGATCGAGGGACAGATTCGAGATTTCTGGATCGAGGGACAGATTCGAGATTTCTGGATCGAGGGACAGATTCGAGATTTCTGGATCGAGGGTCAGATTTGGAAACCAGGCTGCTGCGACGCATCGAAAAGCCACAACAGACTGGTTGCTCTCCGGCGGCTTGCGTTGATATATTGCTGAAAAGCACAGCTTTTAGCAAAAGGCAGACCCTGATTTTGGTACCACACTTGCTCGGGTGTGACAACAGAAGAGATGCGGGTACACGAAGCGATGATATTCGGATCACGTTAGGGAGCCCCGAGTCGTAGGCGGGTGATCATCCCGAACTCTTACTCTGACCGGACATCCAAGCCGGAGGGAGGATTCCCCTGTGACCTTCCTGTGACCTTTCTGTGGCGACCTGCACTGCCCGACCTCTCTCGGGCTGTTGCGAGACAGGAAAGTGCGCCGTCTCCGCCACAGCCAGCACGTGACGAGGCTTGTGGCGTGACTCGTGTGTGCCGTCGTGACGGGAGGAATCTGCCGGAGAGTCGGCCCTCGTCCTCTATCGAACTGAGTCGGCCCGGGTTCGACGCCCTGGCCGCGACTCACGACTGTACTCGCGGCCCGGGTTCTGGGTCGGCCCGCCCGCTGACTGTACTCGCGGTCGAAGAGGACGCGAGGCAGAGAAAACAGAGAGTGTGCCTGCTGACAATTATCGCGGTCGTAGAGGACACGAAGGAGGGAGGGATAAGGGAGAGGAGAGAGGAAAAGAGAGAGAAAGAGGCAGAGAGAACAGAGAGTGTGCCTGCTGACAATTATCGCGGTCGTAGAGGACACGAAGGAGGGAGGGATAAGGGAGAGGAGAGAGGAAAAGAGAGAGAAAGAGGCAGAGAGAACAGAGAGTGTGCCTGCTGACAATTATCGCGGTCGTAGAGGACACGAAGGAGGGAGGGATAAGGGAGAGGAGAGAGGGAAAGAGAGAGAAAGAGGCAGAGAGAACAGAGAGTGTGCCTGCTGACAATTATCGCGGTCGTAGAGGACACGAAGGAGGGAGGGATAAGGGAGAGGAGAGGAAAAGAGAGAGAAAGAGGCAGAGAAAACAGAGAGTGTGCCTGCTGACAATTATCGCGGTCGTAGAGGACACGAAGGAGGGAGGGATAAGGGAGAGGAGAGAGGAAAAGAGAGAGAAAGAGGCAGAGAAAACAGAGAGTGTGCCTGCTGACAATTATCGCGGTCGTAGAGGACACGAAGGAGGGAGGGATAAGGGAGAGGAGAGAGGAAAAGAGAGAGAAAGAGGCAGAGAGAACAGAGAGTGTGCCTGCTGACAATTATCGCGGTCGTAGAGGACACGAAGGAGGGAGGGATAAGGGAGAGGAGAGAGGAAAAGAGAGAGAAAGAGGCAGAGAAAACAGAGAGTGTGCCTGCTGACAATTATCGCGGTCGTAGAGGACACGAAGGAGGGAGGGATAAGGGAGAGGAGAGAGGAAAAGAGAGAGAAAGAGGCAGAGAGAACAGAGAGTGTGCCTGCTGACAATTATCGCGGTCGTAGAGGACACGAAGGAGGGAGGGATAAGGGAGAGGAGAGAGGAAAAGAGAGAGAAAGAGGCAGAGAAAACAGAGAGTGTGCCTGCTGACAATTATCACGGTCGTAGAGGACACGAAGGAGGGAGGGATAAGGGAGAGGAGAGAGGAAAAGAGAGAGAAAGAGGCAGAGAACAGAGAGTGTGCCTGCTGACAATTATCGCGGTCGTAGAGGACACGAAGGAGGGAGGGATAAGGGAGAGGAGAGAGGAAAAGAGAGAGAAAGAGGCCGAGAGAACAGAGAGTGTGCCTGCTGACAATTATCGCGGTCGTAGAGGACACAAAGGAGGGAGGGATAAGGGAGAGGAGAGAGGAAAAGAGAGAGAAAGAGGCAGAGAGAACAGAGAGTGTGCCTGCTGACAATTATCGCGGTCGTAGAGGACACGAAGGAGGGAGGGATAAGGGAGAGGAGAGAGGAAAAGAGAGAGAAAGAGGCAGAGAGAACAGACAGTGTGCCTGCTGACAATTATCGCGGTCGTAGAGGACACGAAGGAGGGAGGGATAAGGGAGAGGAGAGAGGAAAAGAGAGAAAGAGGCAGAGAACAGAGAGTGTGCCTGCTGACAATTATCGCGGTCGTAGAGGACACGAAGGAGGGAGGGATAAGGGAGAGGAGAGGAAAAGAGAGAGAAAGAGGCAGAGAGAACAGAGAGTGTGCCTGCTGACAATTATCGCGGTCGTAGAGGACACGAAGGAGGGAGGGATAAGGGAGAGGAGAGAGGAAAAGAGAGAGGACGCGAGGCAGAGAGAACAGAGAGTGTGCCTGCTGACAATTATCGCGGTCGTAGAGGACACGAAGGAGGGAGGGATAAGGGAGAGGAGAGAGGAAAAGAGAGAGGACGCGAGGCAGAGAGAACAGAGAGTGTGCCTGCTGACAATTATGGCGGTCGTAGAGGACACGAAGGAGGGAGGGATAAGGGAGAGGAGAGAGGAAAAGAGAGAGAAAGAGGCAGAGAGAACAGAGAGTGTGCCTGCTGACAATTATCGCGGTCGTAGAGGACACGAAGGAGGGAGGGATAAGGGAGAGGAGAGAGGAAAAGAGAGAGAAAGAGGCAGAGAGAACAGAGAGTGTGCCTGCTGACAATTATCGCGGTCGTAGAGGACACGAAGGAGGGAGGGATAAGGGAGAGGAGAGAGGAAAAGAGAGAGGACGCGAGGCAGAGAGAACAGAGAGTGTGCCTGCTGACAATTATCGCGGTCGTAGAGGACACGAAGGAGGGAGGGATAAGGGAGAGGAGAGAGGAAAAGAGAGAGAAAGAGGCAGAGAAAACAGAGAGTGTGCCTGCTGACAATTATCGCGGTCGTAGAGGACACGAAGGAGGGAGGGATAAGTGAGAGGAGAGAGGAAAAGAGAGAGAAAGAGGCAGAGAGAACAGAGAGTGTGCCTGCTGACAATTATCGCGGTCGTAGAGGACACGAAGGAGGGAGGGATAAGGGAGAGGAGAGAGGAAAAGAGAGAGAAAGAGGCAGAGAGAGAAAGAGGCAGAGAGAACAGAGAGTGTGCCTGCTGACAATTATCGCGGTCGTAGAGGACACGAAGGAGGGAGGGATAAGGGAGAGGAGAGAGGAAAAGAGAGAGAAAGAGGCAGAGAGAACAGAGAGTGTGCCTGCTGACAATTATTGCGGTCGTAGAGGACACGAAGGAGGGAGGGATAAGGGAGAGGAGAGAGGAAAAGAGAGAAAGAGGCAGAGAAAACAGAGAGCAACAGCAGGACCGGTTGCCGACTGTGATCACAGGCGCGCTTTTTCTTGGCTGGATGTTTAGCGCGCTCTCCAAATGTTTGCTCGCGCGCGGACGACTGATCGCGGTGTGCGGCGGCGGCGGCGGCTGTGGCGCGACTGCGCCGTTGTCTGGCGTACCTTTATACCGGCGCGGTCGAGGTCGGCCGGCGGTCGGTCGGCGGTCGGTCGGCGGTCGGTCCGTCGCCGGTCGGTCGGCAGTCGGATGGGGCGTCGGTCGACGGCGGTCTTGGCGCAGGAGCTGCAGTGTTTACCTCGCGGTTACCCCGCCTGGCCGCAGGTTTATCGCCGTGGTCCACACCAGCTGCTATTTCGGGAAGGCGGGAGGGAGGAACATCCTGCTGCTGTCTGGTAGAGCGGGATTCCGTATCAACATCGTGTGAGGTGTGCACACTGCACTGTCATACGGAGGTGGTGACAGGAGGCGGTGCACACTGCACACTGCACTGTCATACGGAGGTGGTGACGGGGGGCGGTGCACACTGCACACTGCACTGTCATACGGAGGTGGTGACAGGAGGCGGTGCACACTGCACACTGCACTGTCATATGGAGGTGGTGACAGGAGGCGGTGCACACTGCACACTGCACTGTCATACGGAGGTGGTGACAGGAGGCGGTGCACACTGCACACTGCACTGTCATACGGAGGTGGTGACGGGAGGCGGTGCACACTGCACACTGCACTGTCATACGCAGGTGGTGACGGGAGGCGGTGCACACTGCACACTGCACTGTCATATGGAGGTGGTGACAGGAGGCGGTGCACACTGCACACTGCACTGTCATATGGAGGTGGTGACAGGAGGCGGTGCACACTGCACACTGCACTGTCATACGGAGGTGGTGACGGGGGGCGGTGCACACTGCACTGTCATACGGAGGTGGTGACAGGAGGCGGTGCACACTGCACACTGCACCGTCATACGGAGGTGGTGACAGGAGGCGGTGCACACTGCACACTGCACTGTCATACGGAGGTGGTGACGGGAGGCGGTGCACACTGCACACTGCACTGTCATATGGAGGTGGTGACAGGAGGCGGTGCACACTGCACACTGCACTGTCATACGGAGGTGGTGACAGGAGGCGGTGCACACTGCACACTGCACTGTCATACGCAGGTGGTGACAGGAGGCGGTGCACACTGCACACTGCACTGTCATACGGAGGTGGTGACAGGAGGCGGTGCACACTGCACACTGCACTGTCATACGGAGGTGGTGACGGGGGGCGGTGCACACTGCACTGTCATACGGAGGTGGTGACGGGAGGCGGTGCACACTGCACACTGCACTGTCATATGGAGGTGGTGACAGGAGGCGGTGCACACTGCACACTGCACTGTCATACGGAGGTGGTGACGGGAGGCGGTGCACACTGCACACTGCACTGTCATATGGAGGTGGTGACGGGAGGCGGTGCACACTGCACACTGCACTGTCATACGGAGGTGGTGACAGGAGGCGGTGCACACTGCACACTGCACTGTCATATGGAGGTGGTGACAGGAGGCGGTGCACACTGCACACTGCACTGTCATACGGAGGTGGTGACAGGAGGCGGTGCACACTGCACACTGCACTGTCATATGGAGGTGGTGACAGGAGGCGGTGCACACTGCACTGTCATATGGAGGTGGTGACAGGAGGCGGTGCACACTGCACACTGCACTGTCATATGGAGGTGGTGACAGGAGGCGGTGTACACTGCACACTGCACTGTCATACGGAGGTGGTGACAGGAGGCGGTGCACACTGCACACTGCACTGTCATATGGAGGTGGTGACAGGAGGCGGTGCACACTGCACACTGCACTGTCATATGGAGGTGGTGACAGGAGGCGGTGCACACTGCACACTGCACTGCCATACGGAGGTGGTGACAGGAGGCGGTGCACACTGCACTGTCATACGGAGGTGGTGACAGGAGGCGGTGCACACTGCACACTGCACTGTCATACGGAGGTGGTGACGGGAGGCGGAGCGCTGGCGACGGCGGGTCTGGATAGTATGGTGAACCTCACACCGCGAAGTTGGCCCCCACTTCACAGAGCTGTGGGAAGGGACGGAACACACTCGTCGAGTGATACACTACGTGTCGTATACCTATCACATGTTGGCTGCTGGCATGGGGAGTGATACTGATACAGGAATGTAGGCAGATTGAGAGGCCATCGAAATATTAAAGTTCAACCTCCCATGTCGTCAGGAATTGGAGTTACGCTAGACAATTTGACACATCGCAAAATGTTGAGCGCCTCACCTCTGACCCAGGCAGAAGCTCCCCATAATTGTAATACGTGTCCCTCACAGCGTCGACCAGCCCAATCACTGTACCCATCCCCGCCTACTCCCCCTCTAGACTTAGTACGCTCATATCAGGGCGCCAAGTGACTTGGGTGGGAGTGACACATGACAGTCATATTACATTTGACGTCCGAGGTAGATGCAGCGAAGGCCAGGCAAATTAAATTGACCCATGACCTAATTTGTTTTGTCGCTGATGGATCCACTCCATCTTTGTGACCCGCGGTGCCCTCTTGCGCTGCGGAGAGATTCAGAGGCTTCCTTTGTCGCCGAGAGGTGAGCATCCCCCATGAAGGCAGTGCCACTCACAGCCTCCGATGCTGTCGCGCACTGAGCTCCCACGATCACACACCGGGCTGCTGAGGAAGAGACAGATTGTCTTCTGGGAGCTTTGGTACTGGCGCGGGCCTCCGTTACTGGTCGATGCTGAAACGTTGGAGCCGATCGCCGAACTGACTGGACCATTCGCCACCGTGACTGGTGGTCGTTGGCTGCTGGACCATTACCTGGATATCACCCCAACGGCGCTGACCAGCGTCACTCTCACGACCCTGAGCCTCCCGCCCAGCGTCCAGCGGCCGTCCGGCTCCGCACCGGCGCCATTCACAAAACCGACGGTGCTGACGCCTGCCGGGGCCGCCGGAAACACTCCCGCAGTGAGCCCCGCGCCGGGAGACCTCCCAGAGTGTGAGCAAATCGGATCTAACGGAGACGCCGCCGCAGCCGTGGGTACCACCTGGACCGGAAGCGGGGCGGCGACGTGTGATGAGAGGCGAGAGGCCACAGGTGGTCCGGGAGGTGGTGTGACGTCGGAGGACAGGACGAGCGGAGGAGATTCGCTTGACGGCCGCTTGACTGTCGGTTGTCTTCTTATCGGTGTGGTGCGTCGCTCGGTACGGGCGGGAAGATTAGGTTACTGGCCACTAGTCAGTGATCATCTGAGTCGGTCACTGGTCACCTGTCACCTGTCACCGGTCACTAGTCACCGGTTACCGGTCACTAGTCACCGGTCACTTATGACCAGTCAGCTGCCATCGGTCACTGATCACCGATCACTGGTCATCAGTCACTGGTCATCAGTGACTGGTCACTGGTCATCAGTCACTGGTTATCAGTCACTGGTCATCAGTGACTGGTCAATGGTCATCAGCACTGGTCACTGGTCATCGGTCACTGGTTATCAGTCACTGGTCATCAGTGACTGGTCACTGGTCTATCGGTCACTGGTCATCAGTCACTGGTTATCAGTCACTGGTCATCAGTGACTGGTCACTGGTCATCAGTCACTGGTCACTGGTCATCGGTCCACTGGTTTATCAGTCACTGGTCATCAGTGACTGGTCACTGGTCATCGGTCACTGGTCATCAGTCACTGGTTATCAGTGACTGATCACTGGTCATGGTTGGTCACTGGCCTTCGGTTCATTGATCACCGGTCGCCGGGCACGGGACGACCGGTCTGTCTCCCTGTGTATCGGTTTTCACCGGCGCGGTGTACCTGGGAGACACACTGAGACCACATGTGGCGGGATTACACAGCCTCCGGTCACGATCGGAGGCTCGGTTGCCAGCCGCGGCGCTGCTGTCCGCTGCGACCCGGCCTCGCTGGCTCGACTACAGGTGACAACAGACACCGTGTCCGCTGCGACCCCGGCCTCGCTGGCTCGACTACCAGGTGACAACAGCCACCGTGTCCGCTGCAACCCGCCTCGCTGGCTCGACTACCAGGTGACAACAGACACCGTGTCCGCTGCGACCCGGCCTCGCTGGCTCGACTACCAGGTGACAACAGACACCGTGTCCGCTGCGACCTCGGCCTCGCTGGCTCGACTACCAGTGACAACAGACACCGTGTCCGCTGCAACCCGGCCTCGCTGGCTCGACTACCAGGTGACAACAGACACCGTGTCCGCTGCGACCCGGCCTCGCTGGCTCGACTACCAGTGAACAACAGACACCGTGTCCGCTGCGACCCGGCCTCGCTGGCTCGACTGCCAGGTGACAACAGACACCGTTGTCCGCTGCGACCCGGCCTCGCTGCTCGACTGCCAGGTGGACAACAGACACCGTGTCCGCTGCGACCCGGCCTCGCTGGCTCGACTACCAGGGTGACAACAGACACCGTGTCCGCTGCGACCCGGCCTCGCTGGCTCGACTACCAGGTGACAACAGCCACCGTGTCCGCTGCAACCCGCCTCGCTGGCTCGACTACCAGGTGACAACAGCCACCGTGTCCGCTGCAACCCGGCCTCGCTGGCTCGACTACCAGGTGACAACAGACACCGTGTCCGCTGCGACCCGGCCTCGCTGGCTCGACTACCAGGTGACAACAGACACCGTGTCCGCTGCGACCCGGCCTCGCTGGCTCGACTACCAGGTGACAACAGACACCGTGTCCGCTGCAACCCGGGCTCGGCTGGCTCGACTACCAGGTGACATCAGACACCGTGTCCGCTGCGACCCGGCCTCGCTGGCTCGACTACCAGGTGACAACAGACACCGTGTCCGCTGCGACCGGCCTCGCTGGCTCGACTGCCAGGGTGACAACAGACACCGTGTCCGCTGCGACCCGCCTCGCTGGCTCGACTGCCAGGTGACAACAGACACCGTGTCCGCTGCGACCCGGCCTTCGCTGGCTCGACTACCAGGTGACAACAGACCCCGTGTCCGCTGCGACCCGGCCTCGCTGCTCGACTACCAGGTGACAACAGACACCGTGGTCCATGACCAACAGATTCACCAGGGCCAGCTTCTGACGGCGGCTTAAGCAGCCAGCGAGGGGCCTCGGAAAAGCTGACGGCTGGTGGCTTTGCTTGACTTGTGGCCGATGACACACCGTGCTGAGCAATAAGCAGAAGGCTAATGGGCGAACGGTGCTGGCCAGAGGGTGCTGTGTGGAGGGGATGGGCGGAGGGTGCTGGGGCGGGGGATGGCCAGAGGGTGCTGTGTGGAGGGATGGCCGGAGGGTGCTGTGTGGAGGGGATGGGCGGGGGATGGCCGGATAGCGTGGTGGGCCGATAGACGCCGCTCTGGCGAGACAAGCAATGCCGCGATTACCTGATCACGTGATGACGGGTTATGTGATGACCAGAGATGGCGGGGTCATGTCATGACACCATGGGCGATTACGCACTGATCGCCGAGGTCGGGTGTACTACGGCACGGGACCCCACGACACGACACGACACGACATGACAGTCACGTGAGCCCACACTGCGCAGACCTTGCACTCCGCGACTAACTGTGAATTCCCGCGGCCGATGATCGGGTTTGGCCCCGTGACGTCCGCTCGGCTCCACAGGTCCCCCCCACGTGTCCGACTCGAATCAGATTAATCGCAACTACGTATGGCCTGATTCGTCCTCGGTACTCGGTAAGCACACTCGGTCGCGAACGACTCGGCCTCCGCGATTCTGAACAGCTTGACCGACCGGTATGTAGAAGAGGTGCTAATTCGAGTCAGAAGACGAATTTCGCCCGTCGATGTACATATTGTGTGCCGCTGATGCCAGCGAGGAGGCGGTATTTGGAATGTGTTCGCTGGTCGATGTATATATTGTGTGCCGCTGATGCCAGCGAGGAGGCGGTATTTGGAATGTGTTCCCTGGTCGATGTA
The DNA here is from genome assembly GCA_036785665.1 of Chirona hameri. Classification (NCBI taxonomy): domain Eukaryota; kingdom Metazoa; phylum Arthropoda; class Thecostraca; order Balanomorpha; family Balanidae; genus Chirona; species Chirona hameri. Next base: position 7,426 of record JAXIVJ010004122.1, on the reverse strand, counting down.
TATATTGTGTGCCGCTGATGCCAGCGAGGAGGCGGTATTTGGAAAGTGTTCGCTGGTCGATGCATAGGACATGCGTTCGTGCAGCGTACGGAGCATGCCGTGCTGCGTACCGTCCGAGACCCCGGTCCGGTCTCGAGCCCACGCCCTGAATTCGAAGCTCATGAAGGGCTGACGCACGTCACTTCCAAACCACCTGACGCAGCACATACCGCACGGGAAGATGATCTTGTACGCGGACGACACCCAGTTTCTTGACGCTGACCTGCCCCTTGAACATTTCAGAGCTCAAAAGCTCAAAATACGCACAGAGAAAATCTGTCCTATAGCAAATTAACTGGTTCACCTCAAAACAGTCTAAAAATCAACCCTCTCAAAACCGAAATGGTTATCATTAAGTGGGCGCGGCGGCTCATCACCGACCCGCATTTCTCAGTCGCTTTCGGCAACAGGTCATATAAAACCGTCACAAAGCGTAAAGATTCTGGGCGTCACCGTCGATTCGTGCCTCTCGTGGGAGCCGCAGATATCGGCCATCGTGCGCCGCTGTTACGGTATTCTCGTTGGACTCGCCAGGATGAGATACCGTCTCCCCACCGAAACTAAACGGCTGCTGATCGAAGCATTTGTGTTCCCCCATGTGCACTACTGCCTGTCTGTCTGTGGAGGCTGCACCGCGACACAGAAACACCGCGTGCAGAAAAGCTTTGAGAACTTTGGCGCCCGTATCGTCAGTAATATTGGGTGCTGTGACCAGCGACACCCGTGCTGCGTGAGCTGGGATGGCTCAAAATTGGCGGACCCGATATGCGAACGCGATGTCTGTTATAAGAGACATCCTCGCAACCACTCGAGCACCGGAGATTCTGCGAGAGTGTATAGTTCGCCGCTCCGAAGTCTCCGCTCGTGCCACTCGGGCAACTACCGATGAGCTGATGCAGCTGCCGCGGTGTCCGAACCGAGTTGGGCCGTCGTTCTTTTGTATTTCGCGCAGCCAATGCTTGGAACAGGGCTGCCCGCAGAGGTGCGTGAGTCAGCCGCCAGAGGAGCAGCCGTGCTTTTAAACCTGCCCTGACCTATCAAGCAGGTAAATGTAACTTGTGTCGAAATATGTCGTGTCGTAGGCCTAGTTTTAAACATTTGTGTATATGTTCATCGACGTGGTTGCTAGAAAACCCACATTGTGGAAACACCTAAATACATACATACTACCAGTCAGTGGACTGATGTAATGATGTAATGTGCTGGACTGACGGTACGTGATCGGGCGGACCGGAGCGGATCACTGTTCCTTCTCCGAGCACGGGGGCCAGGACGGGTCTCTCTCTCTCTCTATCCTATCTCTCTCTCTCTCTCTCTCTCTCCTATCTCTCTCTCTCTCTCTCCTATCTCTCTCTCTCTCTCGCTCTCTCTCTCTCTCTCTCTCTCTCTCTCTCTCCTCTCTCTCTCCCTCTCTCTCTCTCTCTCTCTCTCTCTCTCTCTCTCTCTCTTCTCTCTCTCTCTCTCTCTCTCTCTCTCTCTCTCTCTCTCTCGTCTCCCTCTCTCTCATCTCTCTCTCTCTTCTCTCTCTCTCTCTCTCTCTCTCTCTTCTCTCTCTCTCCTCTCTCTCTCTCTCTCTCTCTCTCTCTCTCTCTCTATCTCTCTCTCTCTCTCTCTCTCTCTCTCTCTCCATCTCTCTCTCTCTCTCTCTCTCTCTCTCTCTCTCTCTCTCTCTCCTCTCCTCTCTCTCTCTCTCTCTCTGGACAACTGGAGCCGGGACGGTGTCAGTGTGGGCCCTCTCAGGAGCACGGGGCTCTCAACGGGACAGATGGGCCCCCTCCTTCTCTGGAAGGCTGCTGCCGTGGACGGGACAGTGTGCCCCCCCCCCTTCTCTGCTGAACCACGGGCGGCGGACGGTATCGGTCAGACGACCCCCGTCACCCGGTCTCCCGTGGCTGGAAGTCGGATCACTGGACGATGTCGGGTATTGCGTCTGGTACATATGAAGCTCGACACATATTAACCTCGGAAGTGGACCTCGGTCACCATAAAACACGTCGGCTGGATCGTGGGATAGGTTCATTGTCCCAGATGTCATGTCAGCTCGGGCATCCTAATGGTCAAACATGGCAACAGTCATGCTTAGCACAGTTTTGCTAAAAACAACACAGGTTTTATCTAATTTCCCACGACCCATGGCACCCATGAGAACTTTCGAGTCACGCGTGTTTTACGTAACGCGCTCGCTCGTCCTTCCGTGGTATATGGGACAAATCTGAATAGGAGCGGCCCGGCCCGTGGCGACGCTTTTGAGAAGCTAAGATCTCTGCAACTGCATGTCCGATTGACAAGCGGGTTTCTTTGCTGAGTAGCCCCATCCAACCTAACCTGTTTGAGACCGGTGCCGACTCATGTGGGTGACTACCACTGCGCGTGGCAGGTGACGCGTGAAGGGTGTTGAAAAGTGTTTTCTCGCAAAAACTTCTCCAACGGCTGGGCCGATTGTGTTCAAATTTGGTGTGTGGTAGGGACCCCTCCGCCGCCGCCTTCCCACTAGTCATGGTGGGGTGCCTCTGGACGTGCGCACGTGCACACCCCTATTATATATTCAGGAACGGCTGAGCCGATTGTGTACACATTTGGTGTGTGGTTAGGACTTCTCAGCCGCCAATTTCCCACAAGTCGGGGTGCGGTGCCTCTGCACGTGCGCACATTTTTTGTATCTCTGAACTACTTGCCCGATCGAATTGAAATTCACCATACATTTTCTTCGCGCTCGCTCGTTCATCGCCAACTACGGCGCCTTACTGGTTGTATAACATTCAATGAAATTGTAGTTCCCTGAACGATTCCTATTCAGCTTCCCCAGAAGGTAGGCACCTATCTGATTCACCGTTTCAATGAAACCTATGCTCGGCAAATTTACTTAGGCTTATCAAGGTCAATCCAATCATGTCAAAACCACTAACAAGTTGCAAGTACCTCCCCCCGATCCGACCAAACTAGCCCGGAATGCGCCTCGAGTTTCGATGGGCACGCGACGTCCTGGCGGGGGCGGCGGGGGGGATTTGGGTACCATCTTGCGCCTGCCGCCTGTTCCAGATCCTACTTGCGGTTGGCTGGGACCGCCTAAGGTTATGGAAGCAGTCCTTTCTCCGAATCAGAATTCTGCCTTAAACCACTTATGCCTGCACACAGAACCCATTCGAAGTTCTCCGTTTGGTCTCGCTCGCGATGCGGTCTACCTGGGCGTTTTTGGACCGACGAACACGGTCAGTATCGGCGCCACCACACAAGCACGGCCAGTACAGGCAGCCGGCGGTCCCCGAAGTCGGCGGCCGGGGGCGGTGTTCCGACTACAGGCGGCGGCGGCGGCGGCGGCACGTCCGCTGGTCGCGACGTGCGTCACGGTGACGTCAATGCCGACGCGGCGGCCGGCGGTGAGACCGCAGCTCGCTCCTCGCAGCCGGCCGCCCGCCGCTGGTGAAGGGTGCCGACAGTGCGGCCCGGCCGACACGCCGAGGCCACGCGCGGTACACCCGCCGGCTGGCCACGGCACCCCGCCTCATGACAGCTCGCCCTGGAGATCGGGAAGCACAACCCCGCCCTGGAGATCGGAAGCACAACCCGCCCTGGAGATCGGGAAGCACAACCCGCCCTGGAGATCGGGAAGCGGATAGCTGGCAGAAGGGACGAGCTTCTAGCGAGCTTCCTTGCCAGCTTCAGGCAAGCTTTACGCCGCTGGGCCTGACTTGGCGGCCGCCGCCTTGTATTGTCGGCGGGGCGGTTACCGACCGCGCGGTCGTGACAAGTGACTGCACCGTTGGCCGCGTGTCCCGTGCGTCACAGGTGTCACGCGCCGGAGAGGTTCCCTTAGCAACGAAGAGAGTCGGCGCCGCGAGTGGTGGCTCGTTTGGAAGACCTAGGGAGACCAAGGGCAGCACGGTGCTCCATCAGCCGCCCGCGTAGACAGCTTTTGACAATTTGTTCCGCGAAAACTGGCGATGACGACCCCCAGCGTGGAAGGGCGATCCATCACGTGGAGAGAAACTCCGGCTCACGAGATCCGATCTGAAATTGATGGGGTGGAAATTGCTCGGGAATCCCACCGGGAAGCCGCAACAGGTAGATAAATACTGGATAGCTGAGACCTCAGCGGTGGCTATAAACTGCTACATTCCGGGAATTGGTGGCTATTTTCAAGAGAAAGAATGATGCGATGTGATTAAGGTATTTATTTGTCCTGGTTACATTTCAATTGGAAAGGCCTCAGACATGAAATAAAGCGAAGGCTTAACGGATGAGGAACTATCGGAAATCATAGCCGAATCACTTTTGTTCATGCCGCCAGCCTCGGTGAAACAGGTGACCACTCCTCGATTCCAACGACACGCAGAATACGTTGCTGTCGTTGCCTAGTAGCCTCGTTTTAGTTCGATCTCGAGTTAAAGTCCAGTCCCTAGTTGGTCGTGGATGATAGTCGTGTTGCGTGCCCTCAGATATGAACAACCTGACCCCTCCCTCCCTCCCTCCCTCCCAGAGACGACACTCCGCCCTGACCCCTCCCTCTCCTCCCAGACGACACTCCGCCCCTGACCCCTCCCTCCCTCCCAGAGACGACACTCCCGCCCTGACCCCTCCCTCCCTCCCAGAGATGACACTCCGCCCTGACCCCTCCCTCCCTCCCAGAGACGCCACTCGCCCTGACCCCTCCCTCCCTCCCAGAGACGACACTCCGCCATGAACCCCTCCCTCCCTCCCAGACGACACTCCGCCCTGACCCCTCCCTCCTCCCAGAGACGACACTCAGCCCTGACCCCTCCCTCCCCAGAGACGACACTCCGCCCTGACCCCTCCCTCCTCCCAGAGACGACACTCCGCCCTGACACCCTCCCTCCCTCCCCCAGAGACGACACTCCGCCCTGACCCCTCCTCCCTCCAGAGACGACACTCCGCCCTGACCCCTCCCTCCCTCCCTCCCAGAGACGACACTCCGCCCTGACCCCTCCCTCCCTCCCTCCCAGAGACGACACTCCGCCCTGACCCCTCCCTCCCTCCCAGAGACGACACTCCGCCCTGACCCTGCCTGCCCCTCAGACCATGACCTGACTCCTCGTTACCCTTCAGATGCGTGGCAGTGACCCGATCCGGGACCTGAAGCGGATCAGGACGTGGGAGGAGGTGCTGTACACCATCTCCGTGTACCTCGGCTCGGCTGACGTCGCCAGACAGATGCTCGGTCACCTGACCACATCAGAGACAAGTTCGAGGGCCAGCCTTTCTTCGGTCGGCACGAGGTGAGGAACGCCTCGCGAAAAAACAACAACTAGAAATAAGAAATAGAAAACACGTGAAAAAAACGATATCCGTAAAATGACTAGAAAATGGAAGGGCAAATTATTCGTGAATATATAACGATGTCGATGAACATTCGTGTGTTACGCACAGGAAAAACGGCTGGCAAGAACACTGAATTATACTCCTGTGGATATTGAGGTATTCAATTTTCATCTCTGGCTGCGTTTGTGTGTTATCACTGAGATGAGATGGGTTTAATATGGGTGCGTGCGTGGCATTCAGGGATGCGTGTCGCGCAGAGCATTATAACCCGCGTCTCGCGTGGTGTGGAAAGAGCAGGTCATCTCTGTCCGCACTGCTCCGATCTCCCGGTCCCGACCCACCGAGCAGCGCACGCACAGCAGCGCACGCACAGCACGTCACGGATTCCCATCCCGCTCTGTGGCCCGAAGAGCAGAGGCTCCGTCCTGCCGTGGTGCGGGGACGCAGCTCCATATTCGGCATCTAGCTGGGCGACCGGGCGGCACAGGGCCATTCGGTATCACCCCAGCAGTCCATAGCGACCCACGGGCGGCCTCAGGACACGTCATTAGAATACGATACGCCCCCCCCCCCCCCCCCCCCCACTGAGTGTCCGCGGTGGTCTCACCGCTGACCGATAGCGTTCCGAGACCTGTGTCGTCTCGGCGACCTCAGACGTCACAGCGTGTGAGTGCAGCTGTTGCATTTATACAGTGTCCTCTGGTCTGTCCGGCCGAGGTGGGGGGGGGGGGGGGGGGTTGTCCGTGAGACGGGGCACATTAAACATGCCGATGTCTGCTGACTGACAGCCCAGAGACGGTCTCGGGACGTCTACTGCTGCGTCTCGGGACGTCTACTGCTGCACCCGTGGGCGTTGTCCAGTGACCACTTAGCCCCTCAGCGCTGCAAAGCGTGTCGAGCGGCTCTCCTCCCCAGCACTGATCGCTCAGTCAGGCTGACGACCCGGCCCTGGGTACATGTCGAGCGGCTCTCCTCCCCGGCACTGGTCGCTCAGTCAGGCCGACGACCCCGGCCCTGGGTACCTGGGTACATGTCGAGCAGCTCTCCTCCCCGGCACTGATCGCTCAGTCAGGCCGACGACCCGGCCCTGGGTACATGTCGAGCGGCTCTCCTCCCCGGCACTGGTCGCTCAGTCCAGGCCGACGACCCGGCCCTGGGTAGCTGGGTACATGTCGAGCAGCTCTCCTCCCCCGGCACTGGTCGCTCAGTCAGGCTGACGACCCTGCCCTGGGTACATGTCGAGCGGCTCTCCTCCCCGGCACTGATCGCTCAGTCAGACCGACGACCCAGCCCTGGGTACCTGGGTACATGTCGAGCGGCTCTCCTCCCCAGCACTGATCGCTCAGTCAGGCTGACGACCCGGCCCTGGGTACATGTCGAGCGGCTCTCCTCCCCGGCACTGGTCGCTCAGTCCAGGCCGACGACCCGCCCTGGGTACCTGGGTACATGTCGAGCAGCTCTCCTCCCCGGCACTGATCGCTCAGTCAGGCCGACGACCCGGCCCTGGGTACATGTCGAGCGGCTCTCCTCCCCGGCACTGGTCGCTCAGTCAGGCCGACGACCCGGCCCTGGGTACCTGGGTACATGTCGAGCAGCTCTCCTCCCCGGCACTGGGTCGCTCAGTCAGGCTGACGACCCTGCCCTGGGTACATGTCGAGCGCTCTCCTCCCCGGCACTGATCGCTCAGTCAGACCGACGACCCAGCCCTGGGTACCTGGGTACATGTCGAGCGGCTCTCCTCTCCGGCACTGATCGCTCAGTCAGGCCGACGACCCTGGGTACCTGGGTACATGTCGAGCGGCTCTCCTCCCCGGCACTGATCGCTCAGTCAGGCCGACGACCCGGCCCTGGGTACCTGGGTACATGTCGAGCGGCTCCTCCTCCCCGGCACTGATCGCTCAGTCAGGCTGACGGCCCAGCCCTGGGTAAATGTCGGAGCGGCTCTCCTCCCCGGCACTGATCGCTCAGTCAGGCTGACGACCGGCCCTGGGTACCTGGGTACATGTCGAGCGGCTCTCCTCCCCGGCACTGATCGCTGTCAGGCCGACGAACCCGGCCCTGGGTACATGTCGAGCGGCTCTCCTCCCCGGCACTGGTCGCTCAGTCAGGC